>JAURVB010006328.1:0-17189 GCA_033002965.1 Piper betle | reverse complement strand
GAAGAATAGGTTATAAGCTTGAATAATACTTGCTAAACAAGGTGCTGATCAATGTAATTATTTATCAGACTTGTGTAATTTAGCTCGTTGGTCATCTTTCTAAAGTTTAATCTTTGATCAGAGCTGGAGGGTACTGATCGGACTATTGATGAGAGCACTCAGAATACTGGAGCAGAGAGGAAAATGTGCAATTTTCAAGGGAAGTGCAGCAGATGATGGAAGGGTTAAGTTCTCTGTATAATCACAAAAACTGTTACGGTTATTATTTGCTTTTCTGAGTGAAAAACTTCAGTTAGATTTCAGAGTGAAAATTTTATTTAGTTAAAAACTAAATAAATTTTAATCACTTCTTCTATGTTCTTTTCTTTCTTTTGTTTTTTTCTTGGTTTCACTTTGTACAAATTTTCTTAGGCCCTTTCTTGCAACTCCAATTGGATGGTAACAATGTATCAGTGTGCATTTATTTACAAAAGGCTTATACCTACATTTTCATAAAGACTTTCAGATATATATATGCTATATATGAACAAACACAAAAATCAACGGACTCTTCGTAAAATTTGCAAGCCTGCTTGTAAGTGCGCGGCATTCTTAAAAAGTTTTCCCGTTTCCACAGTCTTGAACACAGGAAAGCACATTGTCTTTTGGATTCTTTGCCAGTATTTTTCATGCCTAATTTTTCTCCTTTTTATCTGTTGGTTCAAAAGTTAAAGACTTGAGCTGATGGTAGATTAGTAGCAAATGTGGGTCTGCTATTGCCCCTACAATGGTATCATCCGAAAGAAATTCGAGTGATCTTTTTCATCATACTTGACAATTTTGATCCCTCTATTAGTCATGTTGTTTATATTAAATCAAGAATGGCTAATAGATGATGTTGTGAATATATGTTGCTGTTCCAGGAGTTAAGATGAATAATAAGATTGAAATGCCTTACTATTTTATGGTGCTGAGGGACGCTTTCATTAGCTACTTTGGTCGAGGTTTGATACAGAACAAAAAGAAAAACAAGACACAGTGACCACCAAAAGAATAAGATGCAATGATCGCCAAAATCTAAGGGGAGGATTTATGTACTTATAACATATATAAACCAATCGCTAAATCCTCTTTTTCAAGCTCTACAAGATGATTCAAAAAGAACAACTGATGAAGACTTGTTGTACACCTTTTGGCGCATGAGAATGTCAACATACAAAACACTCAAGAATGTCAACATACAAAACACTCAATCATTGCTTCCAAGCTCACTACAACAATAAGCCACAACTCCTAAAGAGGCATTGAAAACACCATAAGAAAGATTCCTAATATTGTCAAAACTTTCTCTTCTTTGTTTTTCTTTCTTTTCTTGAACAGACCAAGCTGCCTTCACAACTTTGGACAACTCCCCTCCCACTTGCTCAATGGAACACCAACTTCAAGGGCTTCAAGGGCTGTGGGGATGGTGCATCTGGTGGTGGGAAGCATAAGGAGAAGGAGAGGGAGGGAAAGGAGCAGTAGAGTTCTGCACAAGAGGAGGGTGAGGAGTTGGGCACTGGTAGCACTTGGTGAAGAGACCAAATGTGTCCACTTGATGCACAAAGTTGGTCACAGAAGCGCATCTTCCAAACCCAAATCCCACCACCAAAACCCACACCACCACAAAAGCATTGATGGAGTATGCTCCTGTTCATCTCCCCTCAAACCATGGTGGCCTCTCCACTGCATTCTGCACACCAACCAACATTCAATATCAACTCCAAAAACCCAATAGAATATGTCATCAACAATTGATCTTTATGACAAAGTGACGGTAACTTGTCTATTCTATCGGTAGATAACAGATACTATCTACTCTATCAGTACATGTACAAACCAGCTTGATCAAGATGAAGTAAATTACAAGGATGATAAAATTTACAGTGGCATATAACACAAAGAATATAGTAAAATGAGAAGGAGAGCTTAATGTATACCTGCAGAGGGTGAGCGGAAGGTGAACATGTGAGCCAAGGCAGGGATGATGTAGACGATGAAGCTAAGGAGGAGGGAACCAACAGTGGAGTTGATAGGTCCGAAGAAGGGGAAGATGATGGCAAGGAACCAGATGGGTATGACAACAGGCAGCCTAGCAAGAACACGCTTACACATGCTTCTCCCATGCAAAATACAGAGGTGTGCATGCAAACCCAAAAGTAATGAACTGCAACCACAACATCAACTTTTGCTTCAGAGATTCATCAAAAATTTCTGATCAGTAACACATTTATACAGACTAGTAGCATATTCACGACTTATAGCAGCACATGTAGAACAAATATTCGAAGACTTAAATTCTTGTACACGTAAATCAAATATTACCGCCTAGCATGGCAAAACTTTTTCTATAAAAACATATTTTTGTTGTGCTATATATGTGGTAATGTATTACTCATTACTTTTATTAACTAAAAGTTATATAAAAGGGCAGCCAATAAATCAACTTTTTAGTAGCATAGAAGAGGTACGCTGTTCATCTGAATCTGAGTACCACTTAAAGAAAAAGGCTGCTTTTTTTGCATCGAGTGTTCAATTCATGGATATATATATAAGAATAAAAAACAAGCATGAATAAAGAAAAAGTTTGAATTAGAGGGGGACCTGGTGAATGAGCACAAGAATGACAGCCATGTCTCTGAAGGGTGTTCTTGGGAGCAGAGCAAAGGCATTGGAGTGATTCAGAAGCATGGCACCGAAAGCCCAGTAGACAGAGGCAACCGAAGGAAGTGTCAATGTAAATACTTACTGGGTTGCTGGCAGGTATATGGCCTTGAACTTCTGAAGCTTACACATGGCATGCATGATCTCCCTGTTTCACCACCATTAATCAAATTTTGGAGCTTCCAAACCAATGCACGATCTTGTGTTATTTTGATTCTTATGATTGTGGAGTACTTGTACCAATTTTTGGGGAGGGCCCAAGTGAGGACAAAGGAACATGAATCTCTTAATGGGCACCATTGTTTGTTGTACTACTTACTTACCGGTACTAGTACTAAAACCAGTTGTTTTGAATAGAGACATACATATAAAATGGCATGTTACTCCAGGAGAGCAAGATTGGTGGAGGATTTGTATTACACTGTAACTGCACGCCCTCCAAAAGTGTAGAGAATGTTTGTAGCCCCGTTGAAGTAGAGAGCCACTGGATTACACAAAAAACAAAGTCATTCAATGGGAGCAAAAGAGGAAGATGAAGGTGTGATTCAATGGGAAAAATCCCAGAAAAATGGGAGGAAGTTAGGCTGATTGGCATGATCTGATCTTGCCACGTGGCATGATCTTGACATCCGGCAACTCGCGGGCCTAGCGGGATCTACCTATGGTATATATATATATATATATATATATATATATGGTTGGAAAGTTCGGATCAACGCCGACAAAAGTCGAAACTAACTCGAAGCCTAACTAAGACTCTACGAACGGAAATCGAGGCAAAAAAACTAAGTGGGTCTCGAAATTCTGAACTGATTTCAATGAAGATCTAAGAATGAAATCAATCTAGGCCTACAAGGGCAATCCGTTAGTCTTAAATTCCTAAGATGCATGTAAAAAAGATGCCCTGAAACAGCTCAAATAGATACTACACGCTGCAACGGCGTAGATCTAACCATAAAACCCTGAGATAACACAAGCAAGAACCTGTATACCCGAAGATGGGGTTTTACATATGCTCAGTAAAGATTAGACTATCTCACTATCAACAACGGGCAAACATTCAAGTAATATTTTAACGACAAAATCAGTAAGCTAGCATCAATGGTTGACCTTCGACAACTCACCAGAGTATCTAATAAGCCTTTTATAAGAGGTGTGGGTGTATGAGAAGAAAGCCTCATATCCCTCAGTTGTAGTTAAATCAGCCGCTAATTCTTGCATCGATAGCTTAGCCTCCTGCCAAAAAAATTTATACAGTAAGAACCCCAACAATCAACACCAAGATCTCTCCTTAGATTCTATAAGCTGAACATTAATGGGCATTACACACATATATACCCCTCAGTAAGAAGAACAACTCCTTGTTCATCAAATGGCTCAAAACTATCTAGAGCAATCTATGTCAGTCATTAATTAGCACTACATAGTCACAACCACTAATTAGCACTACACAGTCACACATATTAATAAATCAAACGCAAATAAGAATAAGTACCCTCATTTCTTCCACAATTGAAACTTCTTTTCTTCTTTTTCATCAGCCTCATCCCAAATAATTAAGTTGGGGGTTACAGATCCTTTCCCTCCACTTTATCATATTGCAGACCATATGTTTTTCTTCATCACCTCTACCCACATCCTTTTAAGTCTTCATCTATCCCTCTTTCGACCATCCCAAAAATGCATTTCTTATCTCTTCACTGTGGCACCCAGTTGGCATCTTTGCACATGACCAACCCAATGTTAAGAACACTCCCAAGTCTAGTCTCATATTCTCATATCAAATGCCCCTCGTCATAAAAAGAAAAACAAATCATCCAAGCACCCATTTTCCCAACCAAACCATTATCTTCTCACATATCTCTTCTGCTGCACATATAACCTCAGAAATGAAACCAAAATCCCCTTCTACACCATCAAGCACAATCCCAAATAAGTCAAATAAAACCAAGTTGATCTACAATAATCAAGGCATTCTGAAATTAATCTATACTATCATCAGCTGTTTCACTATAAAACAAAGAACATTAAATCATTCAAGCTCCACACTGTTTTTAACAAAAAACACCATCTTTATCACACATCTATTCTATTCACATTATCTATTCCACCTTGAAAAGCTAAAAAAATGAAGCAAAAAAAATACTAGCTGTATGCCAACGAGCACTATCCTAATGAATCAAAAAACACTAAATGTGAACAATTCTTTTTCAGAGAAGTCGCACAAAACCAAAGTTAAACTACAACAACGAAGGTTTTCTTTCTCGAATTGATCTACAGTCTCATATCAACTGTTTCACTTATAACGTAAAGAACATTAGATCATCAAAGCTCCCCACTATTTTCAAACAAAACCTCGTCATTTCTGCATACCCATTCTGCTTCTCATAACCTGTTCTACCTGTAAAAGCCCAAAAATTAAGCTAAAAAAATAGTTGTGTACCAACAACCACAATTTCAATGGATCAAAAAAATACTGAAATATTTCAGACACCGAGGAAACCTGGAAGCAGAGGATGTCGCCCTGCAAGGAGTTGAGGAGACAGAGTAGGTAGCCGAACTGCGTCACCCGCTGCCTCAAGCTGTTCACATTGTACGTCAATATCTTCATCCTCCCCCCATCCACGCCTATTCAAAGCAACGAAAACACAGATATGGAAGAACAATCGAATCAAAAGCTCATCCCTTTGCAGAAATATGGAAGAACAATTGAATCAAACTTCTTTCTGACAAAAATGACGAACAATTGATTCGCAGAAGTCCCGAACGAACGAATCGAAATTGGTGCATTTCTCGGGAAAATGACGAACAATCGAATGAAAAAGCGCCGATTTTTGAAGAAATTTGGAGGCTTTCAGGATATCTTTTTGCCCTAATTCGAACAAGCATCCTCTGCCCTAATTTCGGGTGTAATTAATTAACGATAATAACAGCTTCAAACAAATATACCAAATTATCACACTTATTAATTGAGTTAATCAAACCAACTTAACTCACTAATTCGGGCTTAGTTTGGCTAAGAATGTTATGTTTTAAGAAAAGATTTCTTGGCTTTGAATCATTCATTTAACATCTAAGTGCCCATGCATGTTGATGACTTAGTCTTCTTGCTCTGTATGTTTTTTAGAAACCATAATATGTTTTTTAGACCTAATGAACCATCAAATCAAGCTTAAAATTTTGATGAAACCGCCCGTGGCTGATTTGCTCTACCGGTGCGAGGCTTGCCCTTTCTGCAACAAGGTTAAAGGTCAGTCGCCTGGTTCAAAATTGACGACTTTTTGTATTTATTTTCTGCTTGTTGGTGTTCAATTTGTCTGAAAGGTAGTAGCTTTGTGATATTTGAGTTGAGAAATGGAAAAACTCTGAAGTTATATGCCTATCATTGTTGAAACCATTGAAATTGACGTTGTACAAGGGAAAATGTTTGACACCGGTGAAATAGATATTATCATCTGAATGATCATTTGAGCTCTATTTGGAGAAAAATTGATGTGTAATGTACATTTCGGGAATTGAGTCTGACATTCAGATTTTTTTTGTTTTGATGTTTACTTGAGTCGCAATATGCATACTCTATTTGTTATGGTAATAGTGAGCTTTGGAATTGGACGTACCCGAACATCATTTCTTCTGCCAAATTTGACTTTTTGGATAGCTCCTCTTGTAAATTTAGCTATTGAAAAAATATAGATATGTTTCCTTCTTTGAAGGGAATTGAGAACTGATGATGCCCTATGCCTAGACATGATTAGATAATAATCTGAATTTCTTTCTGTTTCTTACGTCTTCTTGTATGTGAAATGTGTGGACGACTAATTTTCAAATTTATGGTGGGACTATTGACAATGCAATTTCCGATCCTAAATCAGATATAATTATGATGCTTCTTGACGTTGTTTTATTTTCAAGAATAACTTGAACTGCAACCATGTGAATCATTTGCTAGAGCAACGAGGATAGTTATGAGGAACTTTGGATTGGATGTCTTAACAAGCATTTCATCCGCCAGATTTGACCTTCAAAAGTGATTTCCTTGTTCAAAATTGGTGTCTTTTTGGATTTAGTTGCTGTTGTTGGTGTTTGACGTGTTTGGAAGGTATTAGCTTGGTGGATTTCATTTCAATAGGTGAATGGTTTTGTAGCTTACATGTGTATTCTTGTTGAAAGGATTGAAATTGATGCGTATTTGTGAAAGTGTATAACCATGAAATGTGTTAATTTCTTAATGATAGAACTCCAGATTTGGTGGTGATGAGAACTCTTATTAGCTATAAAGTGAAGTTAGTAAGAAACTTTTGTAACATTTGAACTGGCTCGGGTATTGTTAAACTCGTTGAGCGTCTTTAAGTTTAGCATTTTCAGTGGCGACTAACCTGATTTTGCCTATCGTTATATAGTTATATTTTTTATATATTGATTTGGAAGGCATGTATGTGACACTTCAGATGGCATTATTTCTATTCGAAAACGCAAATTATTCACGGAATCTAAAGAATGGTAGAATTAATTTACCGATAACTAATTGGGAACTTGCTAATGAGGAAATATCATGAACTCATCATATATATCTGGAAACTCATGAATGAATGAAAATGGAATAACACAGCTGATGTTAATACGAACAGGCATTCAATGTGGACCGTCATTCATGTAGAACGTGGTTATTCGAAAAATTAAAGAACAGAGAGGTTGTTGTATGGGGATGAAGCTACTTCTTTTGTTTGTCTTTTATATTAGCAGGACTGCAATTTTGATCGCCGTGTCTGGCCTCAAGCAAAAATAACTTCCTGCTCTTTTGAGTTTTGGGGAATAAGATCTCCTCTGTTATGGAAGTCAAGTTCAATTGAAGAGGTTGGAATAGTATTGTACAATAGTAATTTTCATTTTGTAGACCCAACTCTTATTACCTATTTTAACATTTGAACTGGCTTTGGTATTGTTAAACTTGTTGAGCATCTTTAAGTTTAGCATTTTCAGTGGCGAATGAACTGACTTTGCCTTTCGTTATATACTTATAATTTTTATGCTGGGGGGCGATATATTGATTTGGAAGGCATGTGACACTTCAGATGGCATTATTTCTATTCAAAAACGCAAATTATTCACGGAATCTAAAGAATGGTAAAATTAATTTACCGATAACTAATTGGGAACTTGCTAATGAATGAATAAATAAAATAAAATCATGAACTCATCAGATATATATATATATATATGGAAGCTCATGAATGAATGAAAATGGAATAACACAGCTGATGTTATGTTAGAAGTGCTTTTGAAGGAAACAAACTAATGTTTGGTGTGTGTGAAGTCCTACAGGAAACACTCAGGTGTTCACAAAATAAGAAGGCACTCTTACTAAAATAAAACTAAGTAGTCCAAATGAAGGGATTAAACTAACAATAATAATGTTTAACAACACAGAGTTGATCGGCAAGCTTGTCACAAATATATAACAAAGCAAGAAATTTCGTGAACTAATATGTTCACCTGCATCTGGGGAAAGCGAACTGGCAATGAAAGCAGCATATTATCAAAGATACATAAGATGACGACGAAGCATGGAGTTGACAAAAGAAAAGAAGCGGAGAAAATAAACAAATTATACCCTGGCGTGGGATGGATGGAGAGCAATAGCGTGGCATCGATAGCATGGCATTCATTATACCACTTCTTCAAGATCGAAATTGAACCTGAGGCACCAGTTTGATTGCAGTGAAAAAGATGAATAAAATGAGTTAAAAAGGTAGGTGCGGACAGAAAGAAAACGAAGCTTGGAAGTGGCACTCGCCTATGTGGTCAAGTCAAGCATTGGATGTCTTGTCCTTCTATTTCAATGTGAGGGATGTGCGCGATTTTGGGCCAGAGCTCCCCCCAACCAGGCACCTCCCACTTAGCTCGGGGCAGTTCCTGACGATCAGTTGCTTTAAAGCCGTGAGTTGCGGGAGCTCCCCAAGAGACCTTAAGCGACGGAGATTGGCTGTTGGACTGCTGATGGTGAACCTGCGGAGGGAGGTGGTGAAGATTGGGGGCATCGCCTCCAGCTTGGGGCAGTCAATTAATATCAATCTTTCCAGTGCTGGCATGATGGGTGACAACACCCACTCGGACCAATTCCTCATGCCGTCGAAAAGTAAGGTACTTCAAGCAGGGGAAGGTGGGTGATGGGCCACCGAAGAATTCCCTCCCGACTCTCGCCACCCCATCCAGTCCTGCAATGGAAAGACTGTAGAGGCTTGGCAACAGACCAAGAGCCGGCAGTTGGGTGCAGTTCTTGCAGTCCCGGAGATCCACTTTTATAAGGCCGCGAAAAGCGGCGCCGCCTCCAACTGGACATTCGCCTGGATAATCAGTATTTTGAGATAGAGAGGTGGAGGTGGACGTAACCCGGCACCACGCCATCTGCTGCTGCTGCTGCAATAACATCGTCCATCTCATTCCTATCTAATTTCCAGGACAGTTTCAAATAACGAAGACCAGTCTTCTCCTCTAGCTTGGCAGTTCGAGCCTCATCTCTGCTCCCCACCTCCTCCAAATTGCATATATGGAGAAACGGTCCTGAGATGTGCACATTCACAGCTCCCAGGTCTCCGATGTTGCTGCATCCTCCTCCTCCTCCACTACTACTACTACCTCCTCCTACATCTCTACTAGCTGCCACTACTGTGAATCTGTCTAATATCACCACCACATCCTTTCGCCTCCCAATTTCATTTGGTAACTTTTTCAATCCACGACACCCATCAACATTCAATCGTCTTAAACTACCCATTGCAAGGATCCCCTCCGGCAATTCCTCTAGTTTAGAGCAATCTCCCAGGTTGATTACCCGCAGATGTGGAAGGGAAACAATGTTTTTGGGCAAGTTCACTAATGAACAACACCCTTTAACAATCAATTGTCTCAAACTCGAAAGGGTACCAATGCTTTTCGGCAATTCCTCTAGTTTAGAGCAAGCTCCCAAGTTGATTACCTGCAGATGTGGAAGGGTACCAATGTTTTCCGGCAAAGTCTCTATACATGTGCCCGACAAGTCCAAGTATCGGAGCTCCTTCAATTTCGCTATTGACCCAGCAGGTAGTTGCGTCAATGTAGTGCCACTCAAATCCAGATGCCTCAAGTGTACTAGCTTCCCAAGGTGCTTCGATGAATGACGACGGACCCTACAATTTCTTAAGTTCAGCACCCTAACACTCTTCAACAACTTGAGTACTAGATCAATTGGCTCGCCATAATGGGAATAAATGAGAGTCCGCAAATTTTTAACTCCGGCTAAATTGATGTCTCCTATTGACATTTCTGGTTTTACTACACAGTGGCGAGCACCGGCAAGCTGGCTCAAGACATCATTATTATTGTTTGCATCGTCATTTTCTATGATGCGACACTCTTCTTTGGTCACCCATTGAGCGAGGTCGTGTACAAGATCGTGCATCTTTTTCCAGCTCCTGAAACATAAAACGAGCCAATAGCTCCTCGAAATATTCTTCTCCAACTTCTTCTTCCTCTCTTTGCCCGTTATTTACGACAATATAGCCTTGAGACACCCACAACCTTACCAACTCCTTTTTTAAATATCATGTCTTTCTCGAAAATAGAGCAATAGCCGAAGCAATTTTTTAGTTGTGGGGGTAACCCTGTGTAGCTCAACATCAAGGCAGGCAAAATACCTGCTTTTGATTGTGACAAATCCCATATTATTCTGTTGTTCAGGATGTTTTCCCATTGCTCTCTTGTCGGTCGTCTACCTCTAACGGCACTTGTCACTGTTTTCACCGCCAAAGGCAGACCACCACATTTTCTCACAATTTCTCTGCCAATATCCATTAAAGGTTGGTACTCTTCCTCCTTCCCCTTCTCAATAACTACCTTCTTAAAAATTGACAAGCATTCATCATCCCCTAAGCCCTTCAATTCATGTGTGTAAGCACTTCCAATGTTAGTTACGACTCCTCTATTTTGTGCGGTGATAACAATTTTACTACCCGTTGCCCCTTGGTTTAGAATCTCCTGCAATGGCTCCCATTCGAGATAGTCCTCATTCCAAACATCATCCAGAATCAAAAGGTATTTTCTATCTTTTAGCATTTCTCCGAGTTGTTCCCGCCTTGAAGACTCCTTGTGAACAATATTTTTGCTCCAACTCTCAATCATACTTTTCATAATGATTTCCCTGTTAAAGACCTCACCAACACACACCCACATACGCTTACCACCAAAGTGTTCTCTGACTCTTTGATCATTGTATGTAGATTTAGCTAGAGTTGTTTTCCCCAAGCCACCCATACCCAATATGAATATGGTAGGGACCTTATCTGATCCACTTCCACAAGTCACCGATACTTCTTCGCTTATAAGTTTAGTGACCAAGGTTTTTTATCTTCATCTCGACCAATCACACTAGTTTGATCTACCCAAGAATCGGTTCGTCTCTCCTCCCTCATTCTTCTTACACGGTTATCATCACTAAACTGATAACTTTCCTTTTTCTGTTGCTATTTGTTCCAACGTCCTTTTAATTTCATCAACTTTTTTCGGTATTTAAGGTGCCGGAATGGATGCTTTATCAGAGAGGTCAAACTAAAATACCATGTTGGATATAAAAGCTAGTAATATTTCAACATGAACATTATCACAACTCTATTTACAAAATAAACCTCATTTCTCAGTTTCTTACTCTGGCTTTAGGTCTATTAAATCATCTTCTTCGCTAACAAAAGAAGTTCACCATGATAACCGACCACCACTATTAGCCCCCTCCCCTGATGACAAATTTGAGTTATATTAAGGTTATTTTAAGAAATGATTTTCTATTTTATTAGTTTGATGATGTTCAAGGAGTTGAATGTAATTTTCATATTTCAGAGTGTTTTTCTTGTAATTTTCGTTATTTTTATTAGGTAGTTTTGTTACGCTATATATATGAGTCTTCCATCATTGTAAACATTAGATTTTGATAAATGAAAATATGAAGCTTTGATGGATTCCAAGTTTTATCTGCTAACCTCCCAAAATTCTTCATGAATTGTCGATTTATCTGTCCAACTTCTCCCAATTTGTTGGGCTTTCACCTTTCTTCTCCTCACCCTTTTCGTTCTCATCAACTTATCGTGTCAATGAAACAGTAATTATGGATCTAAAAAAGAAGCTATTGTCATGATATTTTAATAAAAAAGCAAATAGAAAATATAGGTGTTTCATAAAACACAACCATAAAAACAAATGACTAAGCCTTTGAGAAAAGTGAACTAACATTGACTCTTCACCAAATTAGCATAAAGTCAATAATCAATAACCATCTACTTATCTAGACTTCTGAACTATACAACTATAATATCCAATACAAACAACAATCATGCAAATAAACCTGAGGAAAATGTTAGAATACTTCTCACATCTCTATATAAGATGGATGGTTTCTTGTATGCATGTGGGTTTTCGAAAGGCGTAGGAACCTACATATATACATGACACCACCCATCTCATATAAAGATGTGGGGCTATTCTAACAGAAAATACCCATAAAATATCTATACACCATAGATTGCCCCCATCAAAATGAATGACTAAGGCATTAAAAAGAGTAAACTGAGACAAAATCTACCCCAAATCAGCAGAAAACCTCCAATATTGAACCATTTACTGATCCAAAATTGCCAATTACACAACTAGAAAGGCCAAATCAAAGCAAGGATCTGATAGTTCAGATAGAAACACCTAAAAGATATCACCATAACATAGTCCATCAAAGTATAAAACATCACCATTTTAACACGACAAAATGAACGACCAAGCCCTTGAGAACAACAAATTTAGACAAGCTCCTCAATAATCAAAAACAAAGTCTTCTGAGATCAACTGTCTATGGATTCAAACTTCTCCAAATAAATAACCATAACAACCAATCCATACAAAATTCTAGTCAATACCCACCTAATATTTAAGCATAAATTAGACAAACCATTTCACCCTTTAGAAATTCTTTAAATTTGAAACTTTTCCCTATTGTCATCAAAAATCACAGCTGACATTCAAGCAGAAATCAAATAACTAGGACAAAAAAGCTCACACTATTTTGTTAAGGGTGGATTGACAGTTGACACAAAGTTCTCCATAAACCAGAAAATAACACCCCAACGTCGAACCACTTCAGAAACCAAGTCAATACACAACTTATATTCAAGTAAACATCCCACAATTCAGACCAAAAAGTGAAAAAAATAGGCGATTTCATCCCTTGATAACACTACTAAATTGTTATAAACTCCTAAATAATCCAGAAAAAAATTAAATTAAATCAACAAAGTTGAACCATTTCCTGATTCTCGTCAATGCACAGATGATATTTAAGCTAAAACCAGACAATTCAGACAAAAATTCTTTAAGTATAACCATTTCCTAATTTCCTTCAATCCAAAAGCTGATACTCAAGCTAAAAGCAATGCATAGCCTTTTTGACGTCGTCTCGAAGTTCTCTATGCAGAAAAAAATATTCTTCATCCATTTTGTCATTGTTTGATCCAAGTGATGTGTGCCACATGATTTGAATATAACATACTCTGTTCAGGAGCATAGTGATCTGAAGATATATACTCTGCACTCCTTTTTGAGCTTTATTCTTCCAAGTTTTCATTGAATTCGTTGGCAAATTAAAAATTTAGGCTATTTTAGTCTCTTGGAGAGGATGAGTGTGAAGTATGCTGTAGCAGCAGCCATGGATTTTGTGTCAAAGAAGCTAAAGAAGAAGCATAACAGTACAGATGAAAGTGTAGCCTGGAACGAGAGAATGGGATCGGCTGTTGGACAGTCTTGCAGGATCGATGCTTGAAAGGATTAATACGAGATGGTCCGTCATTCATGTAGAACCTGGTATTTCAAAAATTAAAGAGCAGAGAGGTGGTTGTATGAGGATGAAGCTACTTCTTTATGTTTGTCTTTTAAATTAGCAGGACTGCAATTTTGAACTCCTCTGTTATGGAAGTGAAGTTCAATTGAAGAGATTGGAATACTATTGTATAATAGTAATTTTCATTTTGAAGAAATTCTTTAAATTTGAACCTTCTCCCTATTCTCATCAAAATCACCGGTGACATTCAAGCAGAAATCAAATAATTCACACCAAAAAGTGAAAAAATAGACCATTTCATCTCTTGATAACAGTACTAAATTGTTATAAACTCCTAAATAATCCAGAAAAAAATTAAATTAAATTAAATAATCCAGAAAAATAGACCATTTCATCCCTTAATTTAGTCATCAGAGTATCTGAAGATCATGGAAGAATGTGAGGTGACGATTTCAAAATGCTTCGATCCTCTCTTTGCCTCCACCTCATCTTATCACGTCTTCTTTTATTTGCGTCCTATAAATGCTTGTTTTGTTGACATCATACAAGCATATTGCTAAACCACGAAATAATGGGAGAGCATACAATGGACGTCTTCCTCAACCACCCACGAAATCAAATAGCCTAGACAAGATCATAAGTGCAGAGTTGCGAACCAAATAAAATCTTCCATTTTCTGATCAAATGATACAAACAAAGAATGAAACTTACATTAAATTTGAAGAACTATTCTGAAAATCACACTGCCAGAAAATGAAAGCAGGATGATAACAAATGATAAAAGGTTCTAGGTATAATATTCTCCTGCTCATTGGTGGGGCTTCACGTGAAAATGATGAACATGCTAAACCAATTTAGGATCATCATTTGTCACCATCATCATCCGCATCTTATACTTGCAGGGATGGGTCCAGCCGCATAAATCTTCCTCTCATATTTAGTATGGAAAATACAGGTAATAATCAAGTTAGCGGTCAGTACAAGCTATAACCGAAGAACTGGCTGATGATAATGGCCAAACCGAGAGCAATTGCGACGAGTGACGAAGCCCAAGTCAGTTTTTCTGTTACCCGTGGAATCCTGTCTTTTAAAGCTTGACCACAAGAACCCAGAAAGGCAGTGTAGCTTCCCATGGAAATCACAGACCCACCAAGAAACATTCCTAGGAAGGCAGCACCAGCTAACTGTGATGAAAGTGCAAGAGCAGGCAATACCATCATCAGAGCATCAGGCTGAAGGCCGTGAACAATCCCCATGGCAAAAGCTACGAATGCAATCTTTTTCTTCTGAGCTTCAACAGGTTCAACCATGGGCACCTCACATTCCCCACCTTCAAGAGCAACGCATGGTGTTGGAATCTCCGTTTCTTCTCAAATTCCCATGGCACCAATGACAAGTAGGATCATTCCTACTACTATTGTACCCCATGTTCTGAGCACTTCCATATGCAACCGATCTTTAAGTGTTAGGAACAGAAATCCAAACATGACCTGGCCTGCATCATGACCACATCCCCAGAGTGAACCTAAGGCGGCGCTTTGCAAGTTAGAGCAGCCAATGGATAGTGGGGCCAAAGCTGCAAGGTGGTCGGGCCCTGACAGCGTGTGCAAACAGCTGACAAGAAATCCAGTCCAGGCACTACTAAATACCTTGGCACGGATAAGTCTTCCTCCAATGGAAGCCAGAGAAGGCCCCCAGCTCTAGAAGCAGATTGAATGTTGGCAGAGGCTTGGGAAACTATAAAAGGCTGGATTAGAAGAGACACTAGTACAGATAAAATTACAGCAGCACCAAACGGAAAATTCTGCAGGAGAATCAGAAGCAGCATGTATCAGTGGCGAAGAACAAAAAGAGAAGAAACAATTACCAAAAATGCTCTTTGCTCAAGGTTGAAAATATTGAAATTACAACTGTAGATGAAGCTGCCGTAACAGACATATAATGAGCACTGCAGAATATGAATAACAAATAACAATATATAGGTGCAACCTTCTATATTTTAGTTATTAACCTCTTCATACTAGTATACAGATAACAATTGAATAAACAATCTCGACAATGATGATTGCTATTGTGAATACATTCCGAAAATGTGATAATCTCAGAAGACACTATCCTCATAATATTAAAGCACATTAGCATACCATGTGCATATTAACTAAAATACCCATGCAGGATATAAAAGCTAGTAATATTTCTATCACAACTCCATTAACAAAATAAACCTCATTTCTCAGCTTCTTACTCTGGCTTTATGTCTATTAAATCGTCTTCTTCACTAACAAAAGAAGTTGACCATATAACCGACCACCACTATTAGCCCCCACCCCTGATGTAGGACAAATTTGAGTTATATTACGGCTATTTTAATAAATGATTTTCTATGTTATTAGTTTGATGATGTTCAGGGAGTTTCATGTAATTTTCATATTCCAGAGGGTTTTTCTTGTAATTTTCGTCATTTTTATTAGGTAGTTTTGTTAGGCTATATAAATGAGTCCTCCATCATTGTAAACATTAGATTTTGATGAATGAAAATATGAAGCTTTGGTGGATTCTAAGTTTTATCTCCTAACCTCCCGAAATTCTTCGTGAATTGTCGATCTGTCTCTCCAACCTCTCCCAATTTGTTGGGTTTCTCCTTCTTCCTACCCTTTTTTCTATCCTTATTTCTATCTGGTTCTATTCTCCCTTCAAATCCCATTTTCGTTCAACATCATCCCCCCCTCCCCACCAAAAAAAATTAAATCATATGTCAATGAAACAGTCATTATAGATCTAAAACAGAAGCTATTGTCATGATATTTTAATAAAAAAGCAAATAGAAAATATAGGTGTTCCATAAAACACAACCATAAAAGCAAATGACTAAGCCCTTGAGAAAAGTGAACTAGCACTGACGCTTCACCAAATTAGCCTAAAGTCAATAATCAATAACCATCTACTCATCCAGACTTCTGAACTATACAACTATAATATCCAATACAAACAACAATTGAAAGGTATAAGAACCTAAACATCACCATTTTAACACGAATAAAATGAACGACCAAGCCCTTGAGAACAACAAATTTAGACAAGCTCCTCAATAATCAAAAACAAAGTCTTCTAAGATCAACGGTTTATGGATTCAAACTTCTCCAAACAAATAACCATAATAACCAATCCATACAAAATTCTAGTCAATACCCACCTAATATTTAAGCAAAAATTAGACAATCCAGACAAAAAGAACACACCATTTCACCCTTTAGAAATCCTAAATAGCCCAGAAGAAATTCTTTAAATTTGAACCTTTTCCCTATTCTCATCAAAAATCACAGCTGACATTCAAACAGAAATCAAATAACTAGGACAAAAAGCTCACACCATTTTGTTAAGGGTGGATTGACAGTTGACACAAAGTTCTCCATAAACCAGAAAATAACACCGCAAAGTCGAACCACTTCAGAAACCAAGTCAATACACAGCTGATATTCAAGTAAACATCCCACAATTCAGACCAAAAAGCGAAAAAAAATAGACCATTTCATCCCTTGATAACAGTACTAAATTGTTATAAACTCCTAAATAATCCAGAAAAAAATTAAATTAAATCAACAAAGTTGAACCATTTCCTAATTCTCATCAATGCACAGATGATATTTAAGCTAAAACC
>JAURVB010006327.1:0-11162 GCA_033002965.1 Piper betle | reverse complement strand
CTGGATTTTATGAATGATCTGGTTCCAAAACACCTTCTGGAGAATGGTTAGTTGCAACTTGTTAATCTGGACAGTCAACATCTTCAACGGGGCTCAAAATGAATTGCTGCATGGGCAAGCAAGAGTCCATGCTGGGCATGAGAGACGAGACAATGAGATTGCATGCAGATTTTGTTTCTCTACTAAGCTCTCATCCACTTCAACTTGCAGAAAAGTATGCATCCATTACATAACTACCCACAAAAACTTCAGCACAAAGTCTTCTTTTTGACATCCAACTTCAATCGAAGTTAACCAAGCATCATGGGCTTGGAATTTGTGAAGTAGGGAAAGGCTTTTGTTCGATGTCCAGACAAGGAATTGGGATGAATTCAAATCCTCTTCTAGTTAAATCTCCTGACAAGCGGTCAAGCACCTCCTTTTTCTGGAAAAGAAAAGAAGCTCATTCCAATTTGCTACTGCTTTGCAAAGATAATTACATAAAAAGAAGCAAAATACTGGTGAAAGATTGCAGAACAAAGCCACCAACTACATTGCAAATGTCACACTCATATCTGGCTTGATGTTTGTCTGATCAACAAACATCAAGCCAGATTTTGTAGATGGTTTAGCTGGATGAAATCTGCAAACCAGTTCCTCTTGGTGGCCTGGGAATCAGAAGTGTCGCAACCATGAATCAAGCTCTCCTCTCCAAACTTGCATTCCGAATACTAGCAAATCCAAGGTCACTGCTTGCTAGAACACCCTTGCCGCAAGGTATGAAAGAGGCAATGGACGGTGGTCCCCCAAACCAATCCGCTTTTCCCCAGTCGCAATCAAAACTGGGCTCAACACCCTAAAGGACAATACTTCCTGGATTTGTGGGGATGGAAAGACTATCCGGATTGGTATCCCTTGCTTCCCACCTCACCCAACCAAACCCCACGACTTAACCCTGCCTATCAACTTCATGAAAAGACCAAGGTCTGCACTCGCCTCTTCAGGCGAAAACCTGCTTGGAACAAAAACAAAATCAAAATCAAAATGATGTTTCACCCCCATGATGCCCGTTCCATCCTCCAGCTACATGCACCCAATCCCTCGAGAAGAGAGGACACACTCATTTGGAAGAAGAACCGAACAGGGAATTTCACTGTCAAATCAGTGGCCAATTTCATCGAAAATCCTCCTCTTCCAACCAATTCCTAGGACTTTCTCCGGCCCAATCACTGGAAATTCTGGTGGCGCCTTCCAATTGACTCCTCTTTGGTTGGCAATATTCGAAATCTCTTTGCCCACTGGTGACAACCTTGTCAGGCGCCACATTACCCCCTCTTTCTCTTGTCCCCTCTGCCAACAATCAGACTCGGTTCTACACCTAACGCTGTTTTGCCCGCTAACCAGATGCCTCGTTCTGCATTTTCTGGGGCTCATGACTGATGAACTAAGCCCCTCCACCCCTGCACAGCTTCTCTGTTGGCTAGCTGAACCACCACCATCTTGGCCACTCCTTCATGCCAACTCAATCAAAATTCTTCTCCTCTGCTGGGACACATGTTGGACCACTCGAAATAACAAACTATGTAGGACATTATTATAACCTATTTTCAAATTATTAACAGATACACAAATAAATAGATATTTTGAAATTAATTTTTATTATAATTATTTTGATAATCAAGATGAAATACTTAGACGTATTAGATTGAATTGAAATTGTATAATTACACTTATTATTTATTCCTCTTTTTGTTTATGTAGATTTTGAGTTTTAGGACCCATTAAATTGTTTAAAATAAGAGGTATGTCGTATATAACCTATATGAGTTTTGGATCATGTATATACGGCTTGTTTGTGTATAGATACACCCCTTTGGCCTTTGCCTCGTTTAGTTTTAGACATCTGGAAATGGTTGAAAAGGGAAGATAAGAACCAAGCTTTTATATATATATATAAGAACTCAATACTAATCTCTGATAGAAAATAAGAAATTTAATTAATCAAAAAATAAGGAAATTTTTAAAAATATAATAAAAATAACTCTCATGCAGATAGTCACGAGTTCAAACCTAACTAATCTAAAATTCTTTAAAAAATCTTAAAGTATTACGGTCTATCTTTTTATTCAATGAAAGTATATGTATAAAATTAAATCTATATGGTATAAGTCCCGTATAGCACAACGTCTTGCCTAGTTTATCTATAATCCAAACTTGCAAAGAGATTAAAAATTGCCTTTCTTCTAAATGGAACCATCAAACTCACTTGTATCCAGTCGATGAAAAAGATCAAATAATAATCTGATATAATCCAATTCGGTCATGCAGTGATCAGATTAAAGATATGTATAACTTAATTTTAGATAATCTTTTTATTTGCTCTTTAATATATCATTTTTTTTACTAAAAACTAAGATTTATAGGATGTAAGATAGTGACAGGTATAAACCACTAACAAATTCTAAGATAGTGGCCCCATTTTGATTGTTAGTCTCAATCATTAAGCTAATAAGTCAAAGATTTAATACTTTTGAGGAGTTGAAGCTTGAAAGTGTTGGTATCATGCTTCAACAGTTCCAACATATTTGAGTATGGTTTAACGATCTTAGAGTCCAATATTTAACTATTAAATAGCAAATCCTAAATTAAACCTAATATTTAGTTAAATCTAAAATTGTATGATTTGGCCATGTAATTTAAGGTTGGAGTTATCTTCCGCATAGTTTAAAATTTTGGGCTGAGTAACTCAGTAAGCGTCAACTCAAAATTAACTCGGAGTCACAAAGATTATGATTTAAATAATAATAATTAAATTTTGTTCAAAATTGAAAGTGGTTAACCATTTTAAAAATTATCAATATCCTTAATTTCTTCACATCTTTACAATTTTTGCTTCTAAAAGTTAACCAACTTAAAAAAACTGCATGGTATTGAAGGAAAAGAGTTAAACTTGATCCGCCACAGGTCATGGCAAATAAATATTAATTGCATTTATTCCCTAAGAGAAATAATTAATTTCCTATTTGTTCTCGTACTAAGACATAAAATTCGATTCTTAGTAAAATGTCTAATTAATTAGATTAAAAAATGCCAACTTACTAAAACAAAATGGTTTTGTCTAAATCTTAGGTTGCAAAGATTCAAATTACTATTTATGAGGCTGTGGTTAGAGACTAACTGTTATTTTTTAGTATTATTATTGTGACACCATGATGGTGGGCAGTCCAAATTCAACAGAGCACTTGTTAGGTACTCAATTATCTACCTTTGTGATCATGATATATGGAACCCGTAAAAATAGTTTAAGCACAAATTAGAGACAAACAAATAAGATCAATTTGACCCATTGATTAATTATGTTAATAACTTTGAGTGAAGCATACCTAATTTAATGAGACTGCCATCACCATTCTACTATCATACTCCATTGCATAAGTATAGAATGCCAAATTGGTTGGTCAATATGAATGCTTGGTGTTTAATTCTTCACATGCTAACCAATACAATCATCATTTGTTTAAGCACAAAGAGACACAAAAGATCACATTTATCCCCTCTGGCTAGTTTGAGCATGGACAAAATAGAAATGAATGGGTGCATGTTTGAGTGGAAAGCCAGACAATAACATCAACGCCACCTACAATAGCATGCTCTATCTCATGTGGAGCTGCTCTTGGTGCTATCCTTTGGTGAAGTGAAGAACATACATAAACTATAATGGCTTAAATTGCAAAGGAACAGCATGGGACATTCAGAAATGGCCAAGGTTCATCCCCACTCCTTTTGTGTAAAATGTTTATGGATATGTACATATACTCAGTGGATTGTTACCTATTTTATCTACTTGCTTGAGGAAAACTGAATTCCTTTCCCATTTCTCTCTTCATGATCAATGGTGCATGCATGCACAAAAGTTCTATCAACATAAGTTGGTCAGAGGGGAATTCTCTGTTGGTATGCTGTGAGCTTGAGCTGGGCCAGGCTACCATTCCTCACAATTCAATGGCTTGTGTTGGCTTGTATCAAAGAGGCATGTGGTGGTAGTGGGACCATTTGTTAGTTTGCCTTTTCTTTCCTCCCTCTTTATGGGATGGAGTCTAATAATGCATGCCATCCTTAATAGGATGACCAACTTATGCATCTTCTAGTAGACATATGGTTGGGGGATTTGATTTCTAAGGGTCATAACTCAAAAGGCCTGCATCTGCATGGTCTTCCCTCATCATTGTGAAGATTGAAAAGTTTGTGATTTGTTATGATTATTGATCCTAAGGCGGTGTAAATAGTAATAGAGCATGTTATACTGGCAATCATAATTCAAGTAAAAAAACCTTATCAAGAAAACATCTGGTGCTGCATAAAGCTAGAATTGAGAGCATAGATTTGCCATAGCAAAGACACTAACATTCTACTGGTGCTGTACTTCCCCGTTGCATACCTTCATCCATTATAATTGTCATAGTGACCAGTTTGTTCAGAACATTATTGCAGGCAATCGACCTCTATCTGACATGGAATACACAAAACCTGATCGGAAAGTAAACCTATTACCCATGTTGCAGTTCATAAAAGCTTCCATTTGAAAATGATTTTGCTCTGCCCCTGTCATTCCGCCAATCCTGAAACCCCAACCTATGTCATCCCCCAGTGTATCAGACAAAGAAAATGACCACTGCAAGTGTTTTGAATGTGTTCTCTGCCATTCCACCCAGCTATTGATTTTTGAACTCTCATCTATTTCTGATTCAAGCAACCAAGAAATTGAAGAAGCTGAATCGTCGATATTGTTACCAGGAAACTTGAAATTGCCTAAAGGTGCCATAAAAGGTCCAAGCCAAGCCAAGCCTGCCGAGATTGTGATCCCTGCATTTGGTGAACTACGGAAAGCTTTGTTCCTTCTAATGGATGGTAAGTGACCTTTCCCAGCATACTAACAAATCAACTAACATCATTAGACTGAGACCTCAGCCACGACAAAAATCCACCCAAAGAAGCATTGAACCGTGATCCCTTCATGATTAAACCAGCACCACAGTCGTGGATTTGGTCAACATGATAATATATGCTAACTATATATATGAATTATACATCAAAACAACTTTTTCCAAAATTATCACAGCTATGAACTGTTTACCTGTAGTGGTTTGGAACCCATTTCTATATCTTCAAACCGAGCACCCATTGGCACTGCTACAACAGAAAAACGATCATTGGCATTTGCCGAGTATGCTAATTTTGATAAAATCAATGAGCTTCCGAAGCCATCCAAAGCAGCCTTCTTGATTTTGATTGCTTGCAAGTTCGGCCACAAAAATGTCTTTTTGCCTCACAATTGTCTCAAAAATGAACTTTGAATGGATACCAGTTCTCATTCTGGCTTCACACAATTGTCTGTCCATCATTGCTATTGCTGTTTAACAGAACCAAAGTGCCACATAGGCGAGTGCCATTTCCAAGCTTCGTTTTCTTTCTGTCCGCACCTACCTTTTTAACTCATTTTATTCATCTTTTTCACTGCAATCAAAACAAATAGAGTATGCATATTGCGACTCAAGTAAACATCAAAACAAAAACAATCTGAATGTCAGACTCAATTCCCCGAAATGTACATTACACATCAATTTTTCTCCAAATAGAGCTCAAATGATCATTCAGATGATAATATCTATTTCACCAGTGTCGAAATCACAGGATGCTTGTTTGAATTAGGGCAACAAGATATCCTAAAAGCCTCCAAATTTCTTCAAAAATCGGCGCTTTTTCATTCGATTGTTCGTCATTTTCCCGAGAAATGCACCAATTTCGATTCGTTCGTTCGGGACTTCTGCGAATCAATTGTTCGTCATTTTTGTCAGAAAGAAGTTTGATTCAATTGTTCTTCCATATTTCTGCAAAGGGATGAGCTTTTGATTCGATTGTTCTTCCATATCTGTCTTTTCGTTGCTTTGAATAGGCGTGGATGGGGGGAGGATGAAGATGTTGATGTACAATGTGAACAGCTTGAGGCAGCATGTGACGCAGTTTGGCTACCTACTCTGTCTCCTCAACTCCTTGCAGGGGGACATCGTCTGCTTCCAGGTTTCCTCGGTGTCTGAAATATTTCAGTTTTTTTGATCCATTGAATTTGTGGTTGTTGGTACACAACTATTTTTTTTAGCTTAATTTTTGGGCTTTTATAGGTTATAAGAAGCAGAATGGGTATGCAGAAATGACGAGGTTTTGTTTGAAAATAGTGGGGAGCTTTGATGATCTAATGTTCTTTACGTTATAAGTGAAACAGTTGATATGATACTGTAGATCAATTCGAGAAAGAAAACCTTCGTTGTTGTAGTTTAACTTTGGTTTTGTGCGACTTCTCTGAAAAAGAATTGTTCACATTTAGTGTTTTTTGATTCATTAGGATGGTGCTCGTTGGCATACAGCTAGTATTTTTTTGCTTCATTTTTTCAGCTTTTCAAGGTGGAATAGATAATTTGAATAGAATAGATGTGTGATAAAGATGGTGTTTTTTGTTAAAAACAGTGCGGAGCTTGAATGATTTAATGTTCTTTGTTTTATAGTGAAACAGCTGATGATAGTATAGATTTATTTCAGAATGCCTTGATTATTGTAGATCAACTTGGTTTTATTTGACTTAGTTGGGATTGTGCTTGATGGTGTAGAAGGGGATTTTGGTTTCATTTCTGAGGTTATATGTGCAGCAGAAGAGATATGTGAGAAGATAATGGTTTGGTTAGGAAAATGGGTGCTTGGATGATTTGTTTTTCTTTTTATGACGAGGGGCATTTGATATGAGAATATGAGACTAGACTTGGGAGTGTTCTTAACATTGGGTTGGTCATGTGCAAAGATGCCAACTGGGTGCCACATTGAAGAGATAAGAAATGCATTTTTGGGATGGTCGAAAGAGGGATAGATGAAGACTTAAAAGGATGTGGGTAGGGGTGATGAAGAAAAACATACGGTCTGCAATATGATAAAATGGAGGGAAAGGATCTGTAACCCCCAACTTAATTATTTGGGATGAGGCTGATGAAAAATAAGAAAAGAAGTTTCAATTGTGGAAGAAATGAGGGTACTTATTCTTATTTGCGTTTGATTTATTAATATGTGTGACTGTGTAGTGCTAATTAGTGGTTGTGACTATGTAGTGCTAATTAATGACTGACATAGATTGCTCTAGATAGTTTTGAGCCATTTGATGAACAACGAGTTGTTCTTCTTACTGAGGGGTATATATGTGTGTAATGCCCATTAATGTTCAGCTTATAGAATCTAAGGAGAGATCTTGGTGTTGATTGTTGGGGTTCTTACTGTATAAATTTTTTTGGCAGGAGGCTAAGCTATTGATGCAAGAATTAGCGGCTGATTTAACTATAACTGAGGGATATGAGACTTTCTTCTCATACACCCACACCCCTTATAAAAGGCTTATTAGATACTCTGGTGAGTTGTCAAAGGTCAACCATTGATGCTAGCTTGCTGATTTTGTCGTTAAAATATTACTTGAATGTTTGCCCATTGTTGACAGTGAGATAGTCTAATCTTTACTGAGCATATGTAAAACCCCATCTTCGGGTATACAGGTTCTTGCTTGTGTTATCTCAGGGTTTTATGGTTAGATCTACGCCGTTGCAGCGTGTAGTATCTATTTGAGCTGTTTCAGGGCATCTTTTTTACATGCATGTTAGGAATTTAAGACTAACGGATTGCCCTTATAGGCCTAGATTGATTTCATTCTTAGATCTTCATTGAAATCAGTTCAGAATTTCGAGACCCACTTAGTTTTTTTGCCTCAATTTCTATTCGTAGAGTCTTAGTTAGGCTTCGAGTTAGTTTCGACTTTTGTCGGCATTGATCCGAACTTTCCAACCATATAT
Organism: Piper betle; assembly: GCA_033002965.1. Lineage (NCBI taxonomy): Eukaryota > Viridiplantae > Streptophyta > Magnoliopsida > Piperales > Piperaceae > Piper > Piper betle. The sequence continues at coordinate 3,303 of JAURVB010006327.1, read as the reverse complement.
ATATATATATATATATATATATATTATATACCATAGGTAGATCCCGCTAGGCCCGCGAGTTGCCGGATGTCAAGATCATGCCACGTGGCAAGATCAGATCATGCCAATCAGCCTAACTTCCTCCCATTTTTCTGGGATTTTTCCCATTGAATCACACCTTCATTTTCCTCTTTTGCTCCCATTGAATGACTTTGTTTTTTGTGTAATCCAGTGGCTCTCTACTTCAACGGGGCTACAAACATTCTATACACTTTTGGAGGGCGTGCAGTTACAGTGTAATACAAATCCTCCACCAATCTTGCTCTCCTGGAGTAACATGCCATTTTATATGTATGTCTCTATTCAAAACAACTGGTTTTAGTACTAGTACCGGTAAGTAAGTAGTACAACAAACAATGGTGCCCATTAAGAGATTCATGTTCCTTTGTCCTCACTTGGGCCCTCCCCAAAAAATTGGTACAGGTACTCCACAATCATAAGAATCAAAATAACACAAGATCGTGCATTGGTTTGGAAGCTCCAAAATTTGATAAATGGTGGTGAAACAGGGAGATCATGCATGCCATGTCTAAGCTTCAGAAGTTCAAGGCCATACCCAGTAAGTATTTACATTGACACTTCCTTCGGTTGCCTCTGTCTACTGGGCTTTTAGTGCCCTGCTTCTGAATCACTCCAATGCCTTTGCTCTGCTCCCAAAAACACCCTTCAGAGACATGGCTGTCATTCTTGTGCTCATTCACCAGGTCCCCCTCTAATTCAAACTTTTTCTTTATTCATGCTTGTTTTTTATTCTTATATATATATCCATGAATTGAACACTCGATGCAAAAAAAGAAGCCTTTTTCTTTAAGTGGTACTCAGATTCAGATGAACAGCGTACCTCTTCTATGCTACTAAAAAGTTGATTTATTGGCTGCCCTTTTATATAACTTTTAGTTAATAAAAGTAATGAGTAATACATTTCCACATATATCGCACAACAAAAATATGTTTTTATAGAAAAAGTTATGCCATGCTAGGCGGTAATATTTGATTTACGTGTACAAGAATTTAAGTCTTCGAATATTTGTTCTACATGTGCTGCTATAAGTCGTGAATATGCTACTAGTCTGTATTAATGTGTTACTGATCAGAAACTTTTGATGAATCTGAAGCAAAAGTTGATGTTGTGGTTGCAGTTCATTACTTTTGGGTTTGCATGCACACCTCTGTATTTTGCATGGGAGAAGCACGTGTAAACGTGTTCTTGCTAGGCTGCCTGTTGTCATACCCATCTGGTTCCTTGCCGTCATCTTCTCCTTCCTCGGACCTATCAACTCCACCGTTGGTTCCCTCCTCCTTAGCTTCATCGTCTACATCATCCCTGCCTTGGCTCACGTGTTCACCTTCCGCTCACCCTCTGCAGGTATACATTAAGCTCTCCTTCTCATTTTACTATATTCTTTGTGTTATATGCCACTGTAAATTTTATCATCCTTGTAATTTACTTCATCTTGATTAAGCTGGTTTGTACATGTACTGATAGAGTAGATAGTATCTGTTATCTACCGATAGAATAGACAAGTTACCGTCACTTTGTCATAAAGATCAATTGTTGATGACATATTCTATTGGGTTTTTGGAGTTGATATTGAATGTTGGTTGGTGTGCAGAATGCAGTGGAGAGGCCACCATGGTTTGAGGGGAGATGAACAGGAGCATACTCCATCAATGCTTTTGTGGTGGTGTGGGTTTTGGTGGTGGGATTTGGGTTTGGAAGATGCGCTTCTGTGACCAACTTTGTGCATCAAGCGGACACATTTGGTCTCTTTACCAAGTGCTACCAGTGCCCAATTCCTCACCCTCCTCTTGTGCAGAACTCTACTGCTCCTTTCCCTCCCTCTCCTTCTCCTTATGCTTCCCACCACCAGATGCACCATCCCCACAGCCCTTGAAGCCCTTGAAGTTGGTGTTCCATTGAGCAAGTGGGAGGGGAGTTGTCCAAAGTTGTGAAGGTAGCTTGGTCTGTTCAAGAAAAGAAAGAAAAACAAAGAAGAGAGTTTTGACAATATTAGGAATCTTTCTTATGGTGTTTTCAATGCCTCTTTAGGAGTTGTGGCTTATTAATGTAGTGAGCTTGGAAGCAATGATTGAGTGTTTTGTATGTTGACATTCTTGAGTGTTTTGTATGTTGACATTCTCATGCGCCAAAAGGTGTACAACAAGTCTTCATCAGTTGTTCTTTTTGAATCATCTTGTAGAGCTTGAAAAAGAGGATTTAGCGATTGGTTTATATATGTTACAAGTACATAAATCCTCCCCTTAGATTTTGGCGATCATTGCATCTTATTCTTTTGGTGGTCACTGTGTCTTGTTTTTCTTTTTGTTCTGTATCAAACCTCGACCAAAGTAGCTAATGAAAGCGTCCCTCAGCACCATAAAATAGTAAGGCATTTCAATCTTATTATTCATCTTAACTCCTGGAACAGCAACATATATTCACATATCATCTATTAGCCATTCTTGATTTAATATAAACAACATGACTAATAGAGGGATCAAAATTGTCAAGTATGATGAAAAAGATCACTCGAATTTCTTTCGGATGATACCATTGTAGGGGCAATAGCAGACCCACATTTGCTACTAATCTACCATCAGCTCAAGTCTTTAACTTTTGAACCAACAGATAAAAAGGAGAAAAATTAGGCATGAAAAATACTGGCAAAGAAAAATACTGGCAAAGAATCCAAAAGACAATGTGCTTTCCTGTGTTCAAGACTGTGGAAACGGGAAAACTTTTTAAGAATGCCGCGCACTTACAAGCAGGCTTGCAAATTTTACGAAGAGTCCATTGATTTTTGTGTTTGTTCATATATAGCATATATATATCTGAAAGTCTTTATGAAAATGTAGGTATAAGCCTTTTGTAAATAAATGCACACTGATACATTGTTACCATCCAATTGGAGTTGCAAGAAAGGGCCTAAGAAAATTTGTACAAAGTGAAACCAAGAAAAAAACAAAAGAAAGAAAAGAACATAGAAGAAGTGATTAAAATTTATTTAGTTTTCAACTAAATAAAATTTTCACTCTGAAATCTAACTGAAGTTTTTCACTCAGAAAAGCAAATAATAACCGTAACAGTTTTTGTGATTATACAGAGAACTTAACCCTTCCATCATCTGCTGCACTTCCCTTGAAAATTGCACATTTTCCTCTCTGCTCCAGTATTCTGAGTGCTCTCATCAATAGTCCGATCAGTACCCTCCAGCTCTGATCAAAGATTAAACTTTAGAAAGATGACCAACGAGCTAAATTACA
>JAURVB010006325.1:0-17525 GCA_033002965.1 Piper betle | reverse complement strand
ACGGCGCTGGTTCGGTTCGTGTGCTCTGGGACGGCCCCCGCCCTCATATATATATATATATGTAGATGTAATGCGCTAGAAGTTTTTGCGCATTGATTGTGGGCGGCTGGTTTTTGGTCCAACGTACCCACAATCTACAAGGTGGAAACCCCATTCCCGCCTGCCCACCACCCCGCGTTTGACCCCCACCGGGACCTACCACTCCTGCCGCAGCCGCCCTCACACCCACCCCCGCCTCCGCCCGCACCGTGCCCATTGCGGACAACAACGACGACCACCCCCAGCCGCAACATCTCCCCCAACCCCCACCCCCTCAGCCACAACCCCCAACCTGCCGCACCCTGCCACAACCACCACCACCCCGCAGAGCTTTCCACCCGCCACGCCGCCTGAGCAGCGCTTCCCCAGCACCCCAGCAACTTCCCGAGCCCTCCCCCGGTTCGAGCTTCCCACAGTGCCGCTCCGCGCTGCCTGGTTCGGGTTCCCCCCCCTACCTCGCGCTGCCGGCGCTGGCTTCCCCAGCCAGATTTGCAGAGCTTCCCCTCGCCCCCCCTCTCCTCCCTGCCCTGTTTCCTCCCCCCATCTCCCACCCACCAGCTGCCCCCCACCCCCGCGCCGTCTCCTCCTACTGCCCCGTTCCACCCCCTCCCCGCCCATTGCGCCCTTCCCCGCGCAGTGTCACCTACATCACCGCCGCGGTGGTAACCGCAGACAAAACGAAGGGGGGGGAGGAATGGCGATGGCAATTTTGTAATAAAAACTTGACATGACATGGTCAATGCTACAAACCAACCATTAAAAAAATTTTAAAGATAAAACACCATAAAACAAAAACTTCGACTCCTTCCTAACTCCAGTTCAATATTAACAAAGTTTTTGCAATATTGGGACTCGAGGTTTGGAGTCGAATCAAGTTTTTTGTTTTATGGTATTCATATTTTAGAAAGTTTTTTTGAAAACTCGACCGCCAGCATTGGCTTGAGCTGGAGTGAAGCAAGTTTTTATTTTATGCTATACTATTTTAAAAATTGTTTTTTAAAACTCAATTTCGTAATTACTGACTCGACCTAAGAGCGAGTCAAGTTTTTATTTTGCTGGCATTTTTATTTTTTAATTTTTTTAAAACCTAATTTCGTAATCATTGATTTGTAGCGGGAGTCGTGGGCTTTATTTTTACGTGTTACTTCATTTTTTAATTTTTGGAACCATCCACCGAACAATGACCAGAGCGGGAGCTAAGTCGGCGCTTCGATTATGAGGCCAGCAATCGCCTCTTTCCTTCCCCCCTTTGTTTTCTAGTCGCCAATCGACAGTTGGTGATGGAGGCAACGCCAGCGCAGGTGGCAGGTGAAACCGGTGACGCGTGGGGTGGGGGAGGAACTACGAGAGCGAGCAGAGGGAGACGGCGCGTGGCGGGGGAGGGGGGACGTTAGACAGGGTAGGTGGAAGGAAACAGGGCAGGGGAGGGCGATCTCCCTCGTTGGGCAGGGGCCTGGGGAAAGCACGGCCGCTGGCAGCGCGGTCGGCCGGTGGGGACCACGTGGCCGGGGGCAGCGCAGGCCATCAGACCCGTCGGCAAGGGGTGTGGGAACCTCATCTGGGGGGATGACGAAAGCAGCACATCACAAGTTACGTAATATTTAGCAGAGTGAAACCGATGTAGGTTTCAGAATCCAAGCTCGCCGCTGATGTACAAACACACCAGGTGCTTTGGATCAACAGGATCACGGGACTCTCTATTTACTTGATCCCCTACTTGAAACCACTCGCATGTCAGAGTTTGATTGTGTGTTTTAGATGTCAGGAAGCATCAATGACGTTTTATCGGATCCGTCCGATGTCGGTCTATTTAGCCGTATTTTTTACACATGCTTAATAAAACTACAAGGATGAGACCCTTGTTGGTTTTCAAACTGAAGCTCTAGAAATATATGATACAAGCCTTTTCCCTAAACTTATTATATAAGTACGCGCATTTTTATGGATTTCATGAGTAAAAGAGTGAGTGGTGTTGAGATATGTATGGACCGTACTAGTACTTCTTCAAACATTAAGGTAGTGCAGTGTATGTGGGTACTGCGTAACGCAAAATATTTCCAAAATTTGTGGCACTAACTTAACCGTTCCTTTTGCCACTCGAGTACAGTGATGGGTGTAATATGAAGGATGTGAGGGCATAAGTGTTGTATGTATAAATATAAATATTATTCGTGCATGTGCGTTGGCACTTGTTTAAGTATGTTTGCTTAACGTCCAATGAGAGGCAATTCTAAATTTTTCTATGTTTCTATGGGTGGGATACCCATTTGCCAGTTTGTAATTGTTATTTTTTAGACTAATAACATTCGTTACTGACATTTTTCATATTATATATGTAGGTCTTGCAATCTTGAGTCGACTTTGGCTGGAGGACAAATAAATGCTACAAACACTTGACCTCAGCATAATTATTGTCTTTCTTACTTTTATTTATATTTGATATGTTTTGATGCATATTTAACAATGTCTTCCATCCTCATGATGCCAAGCGGGTTGTTCAATTGATTTTATCAATCGAGTCTTACCGATCAATAACTTTAGACATGACTCGACTAGATCGTAACATTTCTGATTTAGTTCTTACCTGAACTGAATTCTTGGTGTTACAGTTGGTATCAAAGCCATGTCTTGGTCGATTGAGATGAAGGACTTTTGTTTTGAGCCAAGGGTGTGGAGTTGTGCTTAGCCAAGCTGACAGGTATTTTATTTGGTTTTTTTTCTTAGGATTCCAGATGGTGTGCTCAGTGAAACCTGAGTAGTGCATGCTTTGGTGTTTATAGTTAGAGATGTTATGAGATAGATATGAAATCATGATTTTAGGAGAGACTAGCAAGGATCTTACTAGAATGTCATGATAAGCTCAGAGACATGTCTTTCCTTTTACCTTGCTAGAGATTTAGATAACTTACAAGTGTCCACATGCTCAGTTAGCTGAGGTTGAGCTAGATGGTGATCAGATATACATAGAACTTGGGCGAACACATTGCAACACTTGCTCATCTTTCCCATGTCACCACATTTGTCCTTCCTTGGGCCATGGTGGACATTGTGAGATAGAGTCATAAGAGATAACACTAGTAAGGATCTTGAAGTATGGAGATACTTATGTAGTTGGCCATGGACCATCGAGTGCTTTAAATAGACCCATTAGGCATAGTCTGAGGTCTACCTTGGAGAACTTAGACCTTCAGAGAGATCCTTGTGGATGGAGGATGTGACTATGCCAGTAGATCCACTTAAGCACTTGGAATGCTTGGAGAAGATGGCTTAGGTGGACCACTTCCAGGAGATAATAGTGGATGAGGATGAGTAGCGAGGTGGATCTACACTGTCATTGATACTTCACTGCCTCCCCCTCTTCTACTAGTGTATGTTTGTCCCAATAGTATTGTTGGCCACTCTTCAACAAATAGAGGCAAGAACACATTGAGAATGAGCGAGATTACCTTTGACTATAGATTTAGACAGTTGATTGGATGTCACTCGATCTACTAGGCCCAGATCAGTGATGGCTATTGAGAACCAGTAAGTTTTTGCAAGAGCAGTCACCCCAGATTGCAAGAGATAAGTGTAGGCTCAGCATTGGATCACCATTGTACGTGTCACCACTATGATTCAGACCCCTCCAGATCAGGCACGCATGGTTCGATAGCCTAAGTCGAGTTGATAGCAACTACCTCTAATGAAACAAACACTGGAAGACATGTCAAAGATAGTAGTGGGTTCATGAAGTACATGATTAGGATCAGATCTTAAGTAGTTGGAAGCTCAACCGCCCTCTGTGAAGCACAACCACTGTCCGAGTAGCATAACTGCTATACGTGATGCACAACCACAATCTGAGTTGCCCAACCACCAACCATGATGCACCACCACTGACCAAATGCTCACTACTACCATTCGTTATGCACAACCACCATCCGTATATTGCACTAATGCCGACCAAGTGGAGTAGTATTGTGGAAGTAAGGGCCAAGTAGTTACCTCACCCTACAGGAGGACAACTACTTGAGGATGGTCTTAGCATTGCATAGAGACCACATGTCATAGCTTTGGAGCAGAGTAGGGTCAAAGATTAAGGACAAGATATAGCTACAGTAACATCAGCCAGACAGAGGAAAGTTAGATGTACTGGAATTATTCTGATGTGATGGCACAAGATGAACTTCACAACTATCTTGCATACCATTGCCTTGACCTGACATCCTTAGGTGAAATGTGTATTGTAGAGATAGTATCATCATATAGCGTTAGTGAGCAGTTAGCAAATGGATGTGCATGGACAGAGTTAGAGAACATGATAGTATGATATACATAATGGGATGATCACAAGTGGTCAGATTGTTTAGTCAGAATGACAGAATCATGTTTGACCCAGAACCAGGGTTACACAGATCAGATGGTTAGCAGATGATCAGATACACAGTTTAACCTCATTTAGAAGTAAGGGCCAAGTAGTTACCTCACCCTACAGGAGGACAACTACTTGAGGATGTTCTTAGCATTGCATAGAGACCACATGTCATAGTTTCTGAGCAGAGTAGGGTCAAAGATTGAGGACAAGACATAGCTGTGGTAACCTTAGCCAGATAGAGTAAAGTTAGGTGTACTAGAATTATTCTGATGTGATGGCACAAGATGAACTTCACAACATATCTTGCATACCGTTACCTTGAGCTAACATCCTTAGGTCAAATGTGTATTGCAGAGATAGTATCATTAGACAACGTTAGTGAGAGTCACCAAATGGATGTGCATGGACAGAGTTAGAGAACATGATAGTATGATATCCAGATGGGATGATCACATTGGTTACATTATTTAGTCAACATAATAGAATACGTGTGACCCACAACTAGGCTTACACAGATCAGATGGTTAGCAGATGAATAGATACACAGTTTAGCTCATTTAGAGTTTGGCCCAGCCAGAGATAGATGTTTGACTCGTATTAGAATTTTGGCATAGATGATAGGTTTAGTGATGAAGCGTCCATTAGGGAGACTGTGTTTAGCTTATAGCCTTGCTAGCACGATTAGGTCCTTACCTTGAGACATTGCATTTAGCCTTTTCCCCATGTATAGGAGGTGCCTTCGTGGTATTGTTTAGGGCTTACAGTGTAGGTAACCAATGGTAGAGCAGTCTGGAGGAGACAACTTGACCCAACCCTGGGAGCGACGCAGACAAGAATGTCAATTAGATTAGACCACGCTGACCAGATAGAGGGAATCTAGTGTATGCTCAGCTTAACTGAGAGCTTTGCTTGAGAGTATACCACAACGGAAGTAGTCATGTGAGTCAAGATTAGTGCTACAAATCGATAGAGGATGGTAGGTCACACACCATTGAAGAACGGACGAGACATATGTCAAACCTCACTATGAGTCCCGTAGAAGTGTGTGACTTGTATGGTATCGAGAAACACATGCCTACTATTAGTTCGTTGAACTAGAGCCACTCAAGAACCATCTCTTAGACTTGTCATTGATTGGTTGTTCCATAGGCAAGCCACCTATGGCGGAGTCTAATCTTGATGATCTTAGAGACATGTCCATGGAGCTACCCATATGTTAAGCCACCAGTATCATAGATAGAGTTTCATTACCCTATTGTGACTTAAACGGAGATCCTTACATCACCACAGATAGAGTGATATACATACCTTGTAGAATTTTTTCAACTTAGTGTACTCTCCCAACACACCAGATGGCAAACCACGTGAGGATGAGACACCTAGTTATAGTCCTAGAGGATTGAGACCAGTTTCCAAGAGAGATCTAGTCTCTTTCAATCTGACCAGAGATGTAAAACAAAGCCGAGCCTTCACGTGAGTATTTTTACATACCCTCCTAGATAAACCAGTCCTACTATCTATTTTTCAGATGGTTGAGATGAGCAGACATTGACTAGTGTGATAAGTCAAATGCAGACTCCACAGTTCCATGCAAAGTATGCTTTCATACTCCTTGAGACACGTAGTGCATGTACAGGTGTTCTCTCCATCATTCTGTCACAGAGAGTCCCCTTCAGCAGCAATTAGTGGTTGTATAGATAGTTATGAGAGTCATAGTAGCTATTCTTGTTCCATTATGGAACAGAGTGAGCTATTTGACTCGGGACTGAGTTAGCTAAGACCTGGCGAGCGATTTGCTATCTCTTCTAGGGACACTTGAGTGTTTAAACCAAGACTGGCGACAGTGAGCCATACAGCTCATTAGCATTTACCTTTATTTGGTACTAGAGTCCACCATATGCTAACGGGACTCGCAGGACACCCTAGTATTGCCCTAGGACAAGGAGTAGAGTGCCCTAAGGGTACACGTAGTTGACCTATCACATTGACGAGGATCAGAGATACATGGGCAACTGTTAGACCGCATACCCCTCACTGACATAGTTTTTTCTGATGTAGCCCAGACTAGTACCCTGAAGTACTTTAGAGTACCTACTTGACTACCCTTAGGGGTGAACCTAGGTTTTCCCGCTGAGGTCATTATATTTTAGTTGCCATAGTTGGCAGTGACCCTAGGAGCTATTCCAACGAGATGATTCAAGCATTATGGTCAGTCCAGTCAAATGATTCCAGCATGTATGACATGTTTCGCCATATGATTCGATCATGTGTAGTCTGTCCAGCCAGATTATTAAGAAGCTAGCGATCTTCGTCAGTGTTAAGAGTTCCAACATCATGTTGGTCCGTTTGGGCCGTATGCAACTAGCTTTTTAAGGAAGAGCTACCAGATTGCCACTGAGATTACATCTTCAGTTGAGTCTTCTGATCTCAGTTGATGTCAAAAATTCTAAGGACGGAATTTTTATGAGGAGAGGTAGTAAAACCCAGCTTTGAGTAAGGGTTTTACCCTCATGTAGGTTGCCCGAATTGGGTTAGTCTCGAGTCGGTTCGAGCGAGTTCGAGACAAACCAATTTTCAGACCATGAGTGTGGGGCCCAGATGGCCATATGGGCATGTTATGGTGGCTGAGTATGCCCGACATGCAGATGATAGATTCAGTTAGGCTACAACAAAACATGAGTTATCGGTGTATACACGAGGTATATAAATGATTTTCTTTTGTGTTAGCCAGGGTTTTAGGCCTAGATTTAGGCCATTGCAGCATTTAGCATCTATTTGGGATATTTAGGGTATCTTATTTGCATGCATCATAGGGATTTTAGATCACCGGATTGTGCCCTTGTGGGCCCAACTTGATTGAGTCGGAGATTTTCACTCGATTGAGTTCAGGGTTTGAGGCCCATTTAGCCTTCTTGCCTTGATTCTCACCTATAGATTCACTTTTTGGAATCGAGTCAGTTTTGACTTTAGATGGTCTTAATCTAAGCTTTTCGTCCATATGTATATTGCATAAACCCGTATGTGTGCCCCACTAGGCCACGAGTTGTCAAATATTTAGATCGTGACATGTGGCGAGATCAGAGCCATCCACGTCAAGCCCTAACATCCTCCTATTGATTTCTAGAGATTTTCCATGATTTTGAGGATTCCACCTTAGCGTCGTGGCCACTTTGGCTCGCTGCCGGCGAGACCTCGGTCTTCCTTCGGCTACCAAATTAGTATGGCTGTGACCACCTCAGAGCCAGCTATCGGTCCGTACCCACCATCGCCATCGGCACCGCCTCAATTGCCATTGGTGAAGGTGTTTTTGCATTCGATTTTTGCCATCGATGCCACCCTTTCAGGCAATTTTCTGGTGCCGGCGAGCCATCTCTGGCCGATCCGACCTCCTAGACAGATTACTTTTGTTGAGATCTTCCTTTGAGATTGACACCAACCTCTATTGTGGCTGCGATCACCGCGGAAGACTAGCACTTGCCCAGTGGCATTTTCGATCGTTTCTGGTTGTTTATCGGGTAGCCACCGGCCAGTAACCACCGATTGTCAGCCCAAATTGTTTCCTCACTTGACAACTGATCTTTTGAGACCACCCATAACCATCATTGTGGCCTCAATTGCTGCCAGCCGTGTCACCTTATGTGGCGGTGATACCACCCCATTTTGGCCATTTTTCGGCTAGCCAACGGCCGGACCTTGGTGATCGCCCTCTGCGGTCACATTCCCGTCCTCCCCTTTGTCCCATTTTTCGGTGACTAGCACTGACCCACCTTCTGGCCCGTTTGCCCATGTTTGCATCCGCTTGGTCATACTCAAGTCTGCCAATCCAAGACTGTGTCCATGTGCATCAGTCCATACCAGTCCAGTTGACCCAGCCTAGTAATTTATTTAACCTAGGCTAAGTTGACTCAGCCCAACTCGGTGCAATCATTTTCAGACCATTTTCGTCCACACTTGCACTGTTTTCGGTAATTCAAGATGCATATTCACATGATTTACCATGTTTGGACATCATTATTATTTACTTTATTTATTATTATTCATTTCTTATTATTCGGGTATTTATTGATTATAATGCATGTTTGTATGATTCCTTATTATTATTATTAATGATATAGTTACCTATTAATATTAGTCTTATTTATGTTTACTAAATTGTGTGTGTGTGTGTGTGTGTGTGTGTATATATATATATATATATATATATACATATAGGGAGATACTTGAGTGCACTGCCTGGTTTTCCAACACAAGTGGCGCACGGGTAGATAGAGCCGCTGGATAGAAATCCAGCGGCTAGGAATCCCAATGTATTCCCATCCCCGACATTTCCTTGCCCGCCGGTCACTGTGATGGAAAGGAAAGCAAGAGGCTTATAGAGAAAATAGTGGCTGAACATGAAGAAGAGGACTTCCAGTGACTAGAAGAGTTTAAGGTGTTTCTGGAAGGACTGTGTAATCTTAGTGATTTTGATCTTAGCTGTTTATAAGCTTGACATAAGTGATTTTGTTATTGGCTTTAATGAAACTTGACAGATTTGTAACTTGTGAGTTATTCGCATGTTGGTCCAAAGTTTTAATTTTTGCATCTATTTTTTAATGTGTTTGTCAGGCATGATCTTTCATGGTTTCTACTTTTATTGATCATGTGGAAGAAAATTAAATGAGATGGTACCTTTTTTATTTTTGTATTTTACGATAATTTTTTGCTGGAGAAGTTGGCAAACCGATGTAAGATGGCTCTCGTGTGTTTTGTCTTTGTTGTGTTCTGACGTTTCACTTTCTAACAACTATTGTTCTGAAACTGTGCTCGTTCCTACCAATGGGAAGATTGCAGGCAGAGAGGTTGTTACAGATGAAGATGATGAGAACAAGTTGTTATTTTTTAGGCTGGTGAATTTAATCTTGTTTTATGGATTATTTGCTCTGAAGTTCTTCTAGTTGTAGCAGTAGCTCAACATACCCAATTCGGCAATTACAATAAAATATGTCATGCCGTTCATTTTCTGAAATTCTGCATATAAGTGCAAGTTGTAAGCTACAACTTAAAAACTGCCGTCTCAATTGTGCTTTTGTTGTAAATTATTGGAAGCATAATAGCAACATCAGATTTAATAAGTTTGATTAAAAGAATTGTTTCAATTCATCAGAACTTTACATGTTACTTTTATATACAATGGATCGTAGAATTAATTTAAGGCTGTTTACCGCGTTAGGACGCGTTATTTATTAGTTTTGGGTGGGTTATTAGGTTTACAACATGTTATTCTAGTTAGAACTCGATTATTTTAGTTTATAATTATTTTTTTAATAGTTTTTTGAGATGTATTTCATTATTTATTAGTTTTTGGGGACGTCAGGGGCAGGAGAACGCCGAGGAGGGGTGGACGCCGGGGGGTATTTAGCAGGGAGTGTATATGATATTTACCCGTGTTTTAGCGGTGCATTTATATATTATAATTATATTATAATTTTATGATTAGAGTATTATTATTGACATGTATTTATTGTTTATCTATGTATTCATTAGTTTATTTATTTATTTATTTATTTATTAGTTATTTCTTTTGTTAAGTCTCGATTTGCATGCATCATATATATATATGTTGTAGGTTTGCTTAGTAGTCTTCTTTATTAGGATATAATGATAATGTGAGTAGACACCCCAAACATGCATCATATAGAGAAGTCAGTATTTTGCTTAGTAGTGGGTTTCGATGTACTTTTCGGAGTTTGAGCTCGCTGTAAATGTACAGACATGCTTGGAGCTTGGACCACGGGTCGTAGGACTCTCTTTGCTTGATCTCTACTTGACTCCTTGTGTGTCGAGTTTACTTGTGTCTTAGACATAGGATGGCATTGGCGCCGTTTTATCAGATCCCTCCGATGGTGGGCCATTTAGCTGTGTGCTCTACACATGTTTAATAAAACTACAAGAATGAGTTTCTTTATTGGTTTTCTAACTGAAGCTCCAGAAATATATGATACAAGCCTTTTCCCTAAACTTATTATATAAGTAAGTACATTTTTATTGATTCGAGGAATAAGAGATTGAGCGGTATGCATATATGTATTGACTGCACTAGTACTCTTTCAAACCCTGAGGCAGTGCAGAGTGTAAGGGATACTATGTAATGCAACACATTTCTGGAATTTGTGATCACTAACTTAATCGTTCCTTTTGCCACCGAGTACCATGGCGGGTATAATATGGAGGATGTGTTGTTTGTATAAATATGAATATTAGCCGTGCGTGCACGTTGACACTTGTTTAAGTATGTTTGCTTACTGCCCAGTGTGAGGCAATTATGTAGTTTCCTATGTTTCTACTGTTGTCGTCGCTGACGATGCGAAATATAATTACATCTGACTTAATTATTGAAAATTGATAATTATTAGTACAACATGTTAGGATTTGATTGATTGACATGATGAAGTACTTTGATTCTGAATAAAATGAATTTGCATGATTTGAATTGTATTGAGTGAATGCTAATTATCTAATTAGGTAAATTAAGTATGAGTTACTAATCAACTACAACGTAATTTGGAAAACCATGATATGGATTGTTGTGAATGTATTGATATGTCTATGTTATTTAGAATGTATGAATACATCATATAGATAGTTGGCCTTAGCTTTTAGATTTGATGTGTAGGTATGGAGCAGGAACTCACAGCCTAGGCACGTAGACACGATTATAAGGTTCTACCAAGTTTGTTTAAGACTTGCTTCTAGTTTGATCTTCTTTTCTTTTGTGATTTGATTTGACAGGTAAGCGGACATGTCAAGTTGTGGATTTATCGTTTCCCATTCTACACCGGGCCATTTAATTGATCGTATTTTTAGATTAATAATCCACGAGGATGAGATCACTTGAATTTGTTTTAAAAACTTAGATCTAGATCATGATGACTTCAAGCCTACTATATTATGATCCTACACACACACACACACACACACACACACACATATATATATATATATACATATATATCACTAGAAAACCAATATATATATATATATATATATATATATATATATATATATTGGTTTTCTAGTGAGATTTGAGAGAAGGGGAAAGTCAGACTCGCACAAACCAAAAGTAGGTGCACACGCTAGTCAGAGTGCTCTGGGTTGGTGAGTTGGCCATTTCGTTCCTGAGGACCCTGACAACTCCACATTTTGAGTTTGTCAAATCTGGAGAAGTGTGGAGGATTACGGCATTACGATGCAGTGCATGTCTAAACGTGTGGATTAAAATGGTACTGAAGGCGCTTGCCTGAGAGTACTCGACTTCAGTGCTCAGGGCCAGGAGTTATACAGAGGATGTAGAGGGCTTTAGTAAAATGGATTTCCCGAGCGTAGGATAGTATGAAAATGTCGAGGCATAGGACAAGTCAGAATTAGACACTGTTTAAGCTCGAGGCTTATGGCTTGTGATTAATGCCCTTACGAGTGATTCTAATGCAGAAGAATATATGATTGATTTTATTTAGTATTAGATTCATTTCTCATGTGCTAGTTTGATTATTTAGTTATTTCTGGACGAGTAACACTCCTTAGTGATTTTTCGTATTATATATGTAGGTGAGAATTTGAATGATTGAGCACTTGGGACCACAGAGGAGTAGCAATGCAACATGCACACATGTACTTGCCGAGTTGGAATGAAAATGTGATGTGATGATCTGCTACGAATTGTGTGGACAAAATGACATAATGTTTTATTGTAGGAAATATTTTGTAAAATCATGAAATGATCTATGTATGATAGTTATTAGGAATAGAACTGAATAGACTGAGTAAATGAAGTCATGACTCGACTTAGAGATAAAAATTATTATGATGTGAATGCTGTGTGAAAAATACAATATATTGGCAATGTTTTAGGTTTTTATCATTATGCATATATACTATTGTTGTTGACAGGGTGGTCCCTATTATACTTTTAGGGGAGATTCTGTCCATTTCGTTTTAAAAATTATTGTTTTTCAAACTTTTAATGTTTGTTTTATTTTGAATATAGATTGCATATCATAGCACTCATCTATAATAACGTTAGAGCTTAAAAATCACATTCATGCATTGAATGTTTGCATCACTACCTTGAGACGCTGAGGGTATATTCGAGTTGGGTTGATCGAATTAAGTAGATTAGCGAACAATTCGGTCACCTATGACATTTTCAGTTCGGTTTGCGAGTGAGCCAAATTGGGGGTGCACTAATCTAATTATATCCATACCTATTACCTATGCCATCTCGATATCATCATCTACCCCTTACACTAAAGCGATGGGGATTTTTTTTGTTATGAAGACCCCATAATAATTTTATGGGCCCCTTAATACTTACTTAATTTTAAATTATAACAATAATTATTTATTATTAGTAAAGCATTGGACTATAAGTCTACCTAAATTAGGAATTATTAAAATATTAATGTATTTTAAGCAATGGACAATAATTTTACCAAAATTAGTAATTATAAATATATTAATATATTGTAATATATTTATAATTAATTATACTATCAAATTAAATTTTGTTACTTAACAATATGCTCAATTTATTTTTTATTATTTTTATATATTTATTTACTTATGGTTATTTATTGTTAAAAAACTGAGAGTACAATTGTAATCAAATTAAAAAAATTTAAAAATAAAATCTATTTAGTTATTAAAATTTTTTACTTGTTGAAATTGATTTTTATTATATTTGTGCATAACTATATTTTTTAAAAATTTAAATTAATATTCATTATTTTTATTTAAAAATAATATCATAATAATTTTGAAATTGATTTTTTATATTCTTAATATATATTGTTAATTAGTATTAAATATACTCTGCGCATTGTGTGTGTAATTGGCTAGTTCAATATAAAGATCCAGTCTAGTACGTTGCACTTGTAGAGAAAAGTTTCAACCCAATCATCTTACTTAACTTTCAACCCATGATGGAAAATAAAATTTTGTTCATATAAATTTTTCGAATTATGTCAGCCGAGTTTCTTTATATGTTCTTATTGAGTTTTCAAGTTAATATATAATGCAAGATGACATTTTTTCTGTCGGTTTCCCGAGTAATGTGAACTGAGTTTTATAACTTCTAATTGTGCTTTCATGTTAATAAATAATAGAAGATAAAATTTTGTCCAAGTGGGTTTTTCGATTTAGGCCAATTGAGTTTATCCATATGTTATTAATCGATTTTCAAATTAATATATAATGGAATAGAAAATTTTGTGCATGTGAGTTTTCGAGTTACGCCAATTGAGTTTATCTATAAGTTTCAATTGAGTTTTCAAATCAATATCTAGTAGAAGAGTAAAATTTACCATGTGTGGGTTTTTCGATTTACACCATACGAGTGCTTTAAATTTTTGGGTTTTCAAGTTAATATATAATAGAAGATAAAATTTAGTACATGTGGTGTTCTAGGTTACACCATGCGAGTTTCGTTTATTAGGTTTTCAAGCTGATATATAATGGAATATATAATTTTATGGATGTGGGTTTTCGAGTTAAGCCATGTGAGTTTCTCCATAAATTCTTATTGTATTTTCAAGTTAGTATATAATGGAATATACAATTTTGTATATGCATGATTTTTCGGGTTACACTATCTAAGTTTCTTTATAAGCTCTTATTGAATTTTCAAGTTAGTAGTTAATGGAATATACTATAAGATGCTGATATCGGTTCACCTGAGAACTGAATCAGAAATGCTATGATCGAGTCGAGTTATGTTTAAAGTTGTTGGTCGGTAAAACTCGATCGATAAAATAGATCGAAACAACCTGCTTGGTATCATGAGAATGGAAGACATTGTTAAATATACATCAAAACACATCAAATATAAATAAAGGTAATAAAGAAAATAACTGCGTTGAACTCAAGTGTGTGTAGCATTTATCTGTCCTCCTGCTAAACTGGACTCAAAATTTGCAAGACCTACATATATTTTATGAAAACTGTCAGTAACAAATGTTACTAGTCCGAAAAATAACAAATCCAAACTGGTAAATGGGTATTCCATTACCCACAAAAACTTATTAAACTTTAAGGTTGCCTCACACTGGGCGGTAAGCAAACATACTTCAGCAAATATCAGCTCGAATGCACAGCTAATGTTCATATTCATATATACAATGCTTACACCCTCACATCTTCTATAATTTACCCGCCACGGTACTCGAGTGGCAAAAGAAATAGTTAAGTTAGTGCAACAAATTCCTAGAATGTGCTGCATTACACAGTATGCCTCATACACCGCACTACCTCAGGATTTGAAGAAGTACTAGTGCGATTCATACATATCTCCATACCGCTCAATCTTTTATTCGTGAAATCCGTGAAAATAGCACGTACTTATATAATAGGCTTAGGAAAGAGGATTGTATCATACATTTCTAGAGCTTCAGTTCGAAAATCAACAAGAGATCACATCCTTATAGTTTTATTAAACATGTGCAGAAACACAACTAAATGGCCCAACATCGGAGGGAACCGATAAAAAACCGCCACTGTCATCCTACATTTAAAACATGATTAAACTCTACACATAGGGAGTCAAGCAGAGAGGAGAGTCCTACGGACCTATGGTCCAAGCTCTAAGTGTATCTACACATCTACGGCGAGCTCGAGATTCCAAAACCAACATCGGAACCCACTGCTAAGTAAAATACTAACATCTCTATATGATGCATGCTCGTGGTGTATTTCATATCATCAATACATCCTAATAAAGAAAACAATGCTAACAAACCTATAACTAAACTTGTGGCACTAAAATCGAGACATAATAATAACAATTAATAAATAAATAAATAAACAAGAAAATGCACTCATAGATAATTAGATAAATAATAAATACATAAACATGAACAATACTCAAATCATAAAATAATAATATAATTATACTATATAAATATACGGTAAACACGAATAAATATCATTATATACTCATGTTAGTAAAGATATAAATAAATACATGAATAAATATATAATAATTCAATAAATAAATAAATAAAAAATTAGATAATACTCATTAATCATGAATATTAATAATATCCTTGTCATACAATATAAGAATACACAATTAAAAATAAATAAATAATAACATACACATAATGAACAAATAAATAAATAAATATATAAATATATAAATAAAGGGGAGTACAGGGGCTGCCATTGGTTGCCATTTACAAAGGGGAGGACAGGGAACGTGATGGTGGTGGTGATCGGCGGAGTCCGGCCAATGGCTAGCTGGAAATCGGACGGAGAGGGCGGAATGGCCATTGTGTGCGGTGATCGCGGCCACGATGGAGGTCGGTGTCGATCTCAAATGGAAGATCGTGGCCAGGGAAAACTGTCGGGGTGGTCAAATTTGCCAAAGGCGGTTCGCCAGCTTCGAAAAATAGCCCGAACGGTGGCGGCAGCAACAAAAACGATTTCACAAGCTCTCACCGCCGGTGGCGGCTAGGGTGGCGTCGGTGGTCATGAGTGGTATGAATGCAAAGCTGGCCATGAGGCAATCATGGGGGCGCCGGTTATAGTGGCTAGGGGTGAGGCGGATGCTTGTTAGCGGCGAGCTAAAGTGGCACTAGCGCTATGGGTTTCAAGCTCTAAAAATGTGGAGAAATCTCTGGAAATCAAATAGAGAATGCTACGGTTGAGTGGACAGCTCAGCTTTTGCCATGTGGCACGATCCGAGCGTTCAACACCTCAATAGACAAGCGAGCCCACCTATGGGTACGTGTATTACACACACACACACACACACACATATATATATATATATATTGACAAAAATCTCGGATCGAAACCTTCCAAAAGTCAAAATTGACTCAAGCCCTAAAAGTGACTGCCATAGACGGGGAATCGAGAGCCAAGAAGGTTAGAAATGAAACTCATACCATGAACTCAATCAAGCTGGGCCCATGGGGACACAATCTGATGGCCCAAAATCCTTATGATACATGCAATGAGATACCCTGCAAATCCCAAGTGGATACTAAACACTACAACGAGCCTGGATTTTGGCCTAAAATCCTAGTCCAACTCATACAACTCTCGATGCTCTCTACACATATGTATACATTGATAACTCGTTATATGCAGTGCTCATAACTGAAACTATCATGTACATGTCGAGACCTACTCAGCCTCCATAGCATGCTTGTATGGCCATGCTGTGCCCCATACCCATGTTCTAAAAATTAGTCTAGCTCAAGTTGGCTTGAGCTCGCTCCAAGTCGAACTTGATGCTGACCCGAACAGGGAAAAACTAAAATTGGGCAAAACTCTAACCCAAAAATGTGGTTTTACAACCCTCTCCTCCTTATAAAAATTCTAGTCCTTGGAGATTTCTTACATCCACTGCAGTTGGAGGACTCAACTGAAGATGCCACATCTTGTTGACAAATTGGTAGCTCTCCCTCGAAAACTAGCTACACATGGTCCAAATGTACTAGCACGAAGCTAGATCTTTGAACGTTGACAAAGCTCACTATGTAACACCCCAAATCCGGTTCACGGCACCATGAACCGGACCCGCACATGTTACAGGCCCGGTTCGTCGGCTGACCCGAACCTAACTCATGCAGATCCAATCTCGGCGTCTTAAGATGAAGATGGCTACTCGTGCATGCATGGATGACCTAGCAATCCCTATTGCCATGATACTACATGGATGGCATTGCAAACTAAATTACATACCATCACAATTACGAGTCAAAACAGATGAAAATTCCGCAAATAAAACGGACCAAAATTTTCCCTAAAAAGTGCAATTAGGGTCACCCTGTCAAAATACCTATATATAAACATATATATAACCATGTATCTACATATCACACAACTTCATACACACAACCTAATATACTTGTTTACTTGCTCTAAAGCTTGCGTCTCGGCCCACCACGCTCTTGCTACGCAATCTCTTCATGTTTCACATTTTGTTCATCATACCTTAGCATTCAATCATGTCACATCATCATATCTTATCATCATCTCATAACATTCAATCATATCATACCATGCCTTGGCATTTCACAACATTCACAATATAATAGCATCATAAATAAAGGTAATTAACTACTCTATCGGCTAACATGTGTGCAAGTGA
>JAURVB010006323.1:0-134050 GCA_033002965.1 Piper betle | reverse complement strand
ATATAAATATATATATTTATATATATATTTATGTGGGAGTTTCCAAATTTATAACCTTTTGTAACTTTATTTTACTCATGTTATGTTACCAAAAGAGGACCTTAATTTTGGGATTAAATCCCACAATAATTCATAAAATAAAACCTAATTCTCAATAATTTGATATGAAGGTGGATCTGATATCACTTGTTATAAATAAACTATATAAACTTGGATCGACTTCATATCAAATCATCAAGAGAAATTAAACTAGATAAATAAAATAAAATAATGGAAGCGTACCTGAAGGCATAAAGAAACTAAAGTCTGAATCCAGGAAGAGTTTTCAAAACCTGAATTCTCAGTTATGGATCTTCCAAATCCAAGACTAGTTTTCTAAACCAAAGTTCTGGACAATGGGATACCAGAACGAAAACCAGATATGAATTCAGGGACCATAACCTCCTTATTTATAGCCTTAGTTCCATAAATTCAATTCCACCCATTACGAAAGAGAATTTATGAAAAGGTATCTACACATTGAATTCCACACTTTTCTCATTGAATTCCACACTTTAATTTATGGCTCATAACCCTTAACTTTAGTAGATCAATTTAATTTAGCCAACCTTATATAATAACATATGATACAATTCCTGATTCATGTATATATTTATGTCCAATTTCCAACAGTGCAATGTTGCAGCGCTCAATTACCAGAGTCGTGGCGTTGCTCACAAGCTTCACGTGGGTTATGGCCCTAACTAGGGTTGTGGTGCACACTAGCTAGCGCCACAGCACTGACGCCAATGGAGTATTTTTAAAAGAACCTCACCCTGACCCCTCTCCTCCTCCTCCTCCCCCATGGCCACTGCCATCTCCTCCTTCTCCTCCACATTTTCCCCATGCCCTCCTTCACCTCCTCCATGCATCTCAACTTCTTGTCCAATGTCGGACCCTCCTTTGCGCATGGATCATTTTTTTACCTGGGGTACTTCATTTTCACTTTTTTTCCCATTTTGGGTGTGACATCATGTTAAGTTGTTGTAGAATCATGCAGATCCTATAGGACATGTTAGATAATTAAATTGGGTAAAGTCATATGTTTTATAACCAAGTCAAGGTTAATATGAAGTAATTAGCATTAATCTTCTCGACTGTAGATAATTAATAATGATAAGAAACTCATAAACAAATTTCAAGTGATTAATATTCTAATTGTTTAGAATCACGTATCACAATTAATAACTTCCAAATAAGTTTTTCAACATAATAGAGTTTTGATAAGAATCCCTGAAATCGACATTAAATGAAAGAATGATAGAATAAGACATTTAAACGTGCAAATGAAAAGAGGTCTGATTTAGAATCCTAAGTTGTAATGACGGATTAGTTAACGGAGTCAATTGAGTTGGATTGACTTGAAGTTTAGATATGAGTGTTATTCTAATGTTACTAATATCACTGTAAATTGTAATGAAATCTAAATAATGATTAAGGTGTAGAAGTCTTCCATCATAACTTGTCGAGAACCTTTCTTCTCTTCTAGATCAGGAACCTTGATTCCAGAAACATGATTAACATAAGATTATGTAAGCTCACAAATTCAACATCCTTAGGAATTTCTGAAGATTTAACGTCGTGGATGGAACTCAATAATTAGATTTTTATAATCATACATAATAGTTACGATTTCATATCTGATAGTGTATGATGTATGTTGAGTTGTACATGTTAGCCTCACGTGAATGTTGTACAAATATGTTAGCTTAACTTGCTTTAGCATTAATGTCATGGGTGTTTGTCTAGGTTGCATGTAACTTGGGCTATTTGCCTGAGTGTTTTCAAGTCAATTTGGTCATTACCCAAATTAGGTTAGTTGGGTCACAGGCCTTTCTTGTTGTTGTTCGAGTATGGTACAGTATGTATTTACTCAGTCCTAGCCTCCTTTGCCTTCAATACCCCTGATGGACGTTAAGTCTACTTAGACGTTAAGATTGAGTCCCGTGTGTGTTTAGTTTGCTTGTTGCGTATTCAGAACCCCCTTTTAAATCAATCCTAGTCCCTGTGGGTCCCAGGCTCACTCTCGAGGCTGCTCCTACCTCCTTTAGGTAGAAACCTTAAGTGCACGCAACCTGCTTTCGGCTCTAAGGCACTTTGTTAGTGCCCTTGCGCTAGCATCCGTTAGGGTTAGGTTTTTTGCTAATGTCCTTGTGCTCAAATTTAAATTTTCCACCCTTTCTTCCCTTGTCACAAAGGTGTTGCGCCAACGCCCTTATGCCCTGGAGTTGACCCGAACTTGCATGCAGTTCGGTTAAGTAGGTCGTGTACCTGCGTTTTCTGGCTCTTTTTGGTTTGGCTTGTAGAGGCTAACGCAAAGGTGCTAGGAGAGCCCCTTGCACTGCGGCCTATTCCCTTTTCTATAAATCCCCCTTTTCCCCTCCGTTTTCCACCTTTGCCTTCTCTTTGCTCCAACTTCCCCCTTACTCCTTGGCCTCTCTTCTTCATTGCCAACCCTTCCACACCTTTAGCTCTTGAGGTTGGATGCCTCAAGAGACCTTCCCTAGACCTGTTGGAGGTAAAATAACCTCCGTTTTTTACCTTGGTTGTGTGTTTGTGGTTGATGTTCATGTAGTTTCTTGCTTATATATAATTTTTTCGCATTTTTCCCATGTAGATCTATATGTTAGGAGTTACTAGGCTTTGAAATCATATTATGCATTTTTGAATGACCTATTGTCATTGAAATGCACTATTTTAGTATAAAATTCATATCTTGTGTGTAGATGGTATTATGTTACAAGCATATTTTAGTATAATGGTTTAGTTTTAGGTGTTTGATTGATGTTGTATAGCTTAATGGGCTTTTGACAAGAGAGGTTTTAAGCGTAGTGGGTTTGGGCCACTATCATAAATACTCTTACCTCTTTGTAATGATCAAGTTTTGGAATTGTAAATGAAATCCCTAGACCAAGTTGGTAATTAAGTTCTCCGATTGGTAATGTTACAAGTATATTTTAGTATAATGGTTTAGTTCAAGTGTTTAATTGATGTTGTGTAGCTTAATGGGCTTTAACAAGTGAGGTTTTAAGTGTAGACGGGTTGGGCAACTATTATAAATACTCTTACCTCTTTGTAATTATCAAGTTTTGGAATTGTTAATGAAGTTGGTCTTTAACTTCTCCAATTGAGATCATCTATGGCTTCCATCCCCAACGCTCCCCCTTCTTTCATCTCTACTTTTGATTTCTAGGAGGAATTGGACTTGTTACAAGAAGCTTGTAACATATTATTACATGATATTTGCCTTGTTCCATTCATAAGAGATAGATCTACATCTTTCATGTAAACAAATTATCTCTTATTTCATGTATGATCATGCAAGGGCGCCAAACTTTGCGAAAGATGGCAGCTTTCAAGGTCCTTGTGACCTGACCACCTCTTTCCCTAATTTTTACACCCCGATGTAGGTTGCAGTTGATGTCAATTTTTTTCATGCTTGTAGATATATGTGTTGGCTTGCTCCTGTAAATTTACCTCACTAAAATAATTACTTGAAGGGTATGAACAAAACCCCTAAGTGCTTGATGTTTTTGCTGTGATGTATGTGTGATTTATCGTGCTATGAGTTTGTGCTTCATGGTGAGCTAACTAAAAGGGGTTAATAAATCTGTAAAAGGTATGGATTGACTCAATAATTGTCTGTGGGAAACCTATAAGTTTTGGCACAAACTAAAATTATTTAGGTTGTTAGTTTAATAGGTTTTTCAGAGTGAGCAGGAATGTAGGGTGAAAGCTTAGTTTCCTAACTCCAGATGTAAAATCCGAATTATAGTTAAATGGTGATAAAATTGCATGAAATTTATCCCGTGAAGAAGAGAAAGAAGCGTGTGGTTCCCTATGTCAGCTAAGTCAGACTGAAGCTGACCTCAGTTTTAGTTTAGGTGTAATGAGCCACCCAAAAATTTGAGAGCTTTTGGCCCAGTAGAATTTATGTTATGATTTTTCCAACCCCATTAGGTTTAGCCAGCTCCAAAATGACCTGGCCAATGCCTTCACTTCACAAGTCGGCCTAGGCTTAAATCGTTGAAGCTTGGACTTGAAATTTCACTAGATTCAATCTATAGTGTCGGCTAACTATACCCATAAACCTAGGCTCATTTAGACTCTCCAAAACCATGAACAAAACTTAGCAAAATTGGTGTGCGGCTTAAAAACACTATTCCCAGCACCTTGGCCCGACCTTAGTGAGCCTTATTTGCCATATTAGCCCATTGGCGAGCATTTGAAAATTTTTCCACCCAACCCTTAGAGTGTTAGGGCCTACTGGTCTAAATTTTAGCTCATTTAGACATCATTTGGGCCCATCCAAAAAATTATTTGATTAAGTCCGTTTGATTAAACTCTAAGTTTGAACTTTTCCAACTTAGTGTGCATATAACCCTAAACCTTAATTAAGATACCTAATGAGCTTTAACACACAATTAAATAAGTAATTAAGTTAATTACGTTTCTTATGTGTTGGGAATGTGTGGAGGCCTTGTCTCGATGTGTGTGCCAATGTAATCTGATTCGGGTTCCATCTCTTTGCAAGATTATGCTAGGTGAGATTATCAATCTAAGACATAGAGCTCTAGACATCCAAGTCCATAGGACTCCCTTTGCTTCTCCTATGTTTCGCTCCTTATGTGTCTAGTTTAATCGCATTTTCAAATGTAGGACAACATTGGCGACATTTTATCGGATCCCTTAGATGTCAGATCATTTAGCCGTGTTTCTTGTAAATTTAATAAAACTTCAAGACTAAGATCCCTTGATGGTTTTCAAAAGATAAGATTCAAAAACTTATTATACAAGTCCCTACCCAAGCCTATACTATATATGTATATGAGGGTTTACGGATATGAGAATATGAGAGATCTATACAGGTAGTATAATATATAGTGTATGGTGTACCACAACACATTTCCAAAATTTGTGGCACTAACTTACATATTCTTTTACCACTTGAGTATTCTGGCTAGTATAATATGGATGATGTGAGGACATAAACTTTTTATATGAATATGATATTTAGTTGTGCTTACATATATGTTATATATGCTTACAGTCCTATAGGGCTTTTTGAAGTTTTTAAGTTCCTGTGGGTAATAGAATACTCATTTGCCAGTGTTACTTTTACCGATAATTATTTCAAACTGATAATCAACTTTTGGTTTACTTATATTTTTTCTATATGTATGTAGATAAAGTCCCATGGCATCGGTCGGCCTAGGTGCATGGATCAAACACTCAGTAGTGCTGGCAAGGGCCGTATAGTTGAGTGTTATGTATTGAACCCCATTTTGTGGATGAATGTATTTGTGGGCATGAGATCTAACTTGTTCATGATGTATGTATGATAGGGATTGGGTATGATATGTTGTTTGCACATGTGTGTTATTATTTTATTTTATTTGATTCTTGTAATAGTTGTGGAACAAATAAACTTTGGGCTAGAGACTAACCATTATCTACACGATATATAAGCCCTAGAGTCCTGAAACCTGATAAGGAATAGCCCAGGTACATGTAACTTATTTGGTTACAGTTGTGTGTGTGTATAGAAAAACATAAGTAGAGGAGTGTATGGTCCATACCACACAAAGAACCCACGTGAAGACCGGGTGTTAGGGTATGATGCCCTAGTATTCGACGATGTCTCATTGTTTAATTTTCTTTTGGGGTACGTGGAATAGGTAGCTACAACCCAGTCTTTAGGTTATTGCACTCATTTGCATTAAGTAATTTAGTTACCTAATTCAATCACTGAAACTAAGTATAACAAATGGAGCACAACATTGTATATTTCAAGAACTCAACCTCTTTGCTGCATTGGGGGTGTTGCCTTTGTATAACTCGGAGTGATCATTGTATTTTAAAGTCACTCTCTTAGTCTCAGGGGAGGTACTACTTCTTTTGTGGCTCGAAGTGCTCATTTAGGAACCTTAAGATTAAGATTCATCCTATGCAGTATGACTTTGTACACATTCAAAAAAACTCAATAAGGTGTCCATCTTAAGCCTCCTAGATAGTTGATATCCACTTTTATAACATTTGTACTTGATAGCCCAATGAGTAGTTTTTCAAATTATAATATCACAATTTGGTCCATCTTTTAAAGCCAAATTAGGGTGTTATATTTAGATAGATTGTCTCCATGTCCTTGCATGCATTTCATCACGAGTAGGATTTGAGTAGTGATTGTATCTATTAGGTCATATAGAGTTGAGCTTGCCTAGCTAAGACATGGAGCTTCACTCACATGTGTTAGAGTTCTTCTCTATTTGACTCTTTGTTTGGCTCCATCGTAGTTTTCATTTAGGATCATGATGAAACAAGGTTAGTGGTATTTTATTGGATCCCACTAACTTCTGGTCATTTAGCTGACTATTCTACAATTTACTTAAACTTCAATGATGAGATCGATCTCTTGATGTATTTTTAAAAGCATAAGATTATGGTTGGCAAACATTTTAAGCTGAGCTAAGCCCGACTTTGGTTGGACAACCTACGCTCGGCTCATTCACTGTGAAGTCAAGCTCAACTTGACTCTCTCAAGCTAAGCTGCTAGCTCCAACTCATTTTTTTTAATTTTATTTTTGTACCAAGACTGATTTTTTTAATAATTCTTGTTGGGCTTTGGTAAAACCAACATGTCTCAAAAACAATAAAAAATAAAAATAAAAATAAGGAGTTACAAGTCTTTTCTCTTTTTAAACAAAGCAGCAAGCACAATAGCTAGGGGTGCTCATTTGGCAAGTTGAGTCAAGTTTTGCTCAGCTCAAATTCGGCTCGTTTGATTTTAAGTTTGAGTCGATCTAAGAAGTATTCAGTCGATTCGAGTTCAAGATAGCTTAATTCGTACCTATTGATATTGCTTTTACGTATAATTCATACTAAAATTTAATTTATAATTAAAATATCTCAAGTTTGAGATAATTATGCATAAAAGATAATTTAATCATACATAAATTTATCTAAATTTTATATCATATGATGATAATTTATAATCTGGTTACATTTATATAAAGAAATTTAAGACAAATATGGTCAAAAATTTTATTGCTCATATTAGTATTGAGTTTTTAGCCAAACTGAGTTGTAAAGGTACAAGCCTAGGCCCAAATCATTTAGTATTGAGTTAAGCTTCGAAACAAGTTTTTCAAGTTGAGTATCGAGCTAAATCAAGTTTTATCAAGCATTGAATAGCCCTACCAACAACTCAAGAAAAAAGAGAGAGTGCCTTGAGCTCGGCTTCCAGCTCAAGCTCAATCCATGCTGAGCTCAAGCCAAGCCCGAGTTAAGCCCGGCTCACGAGTCATCACTTTGGGCTCGGCTCAGATCGATATTAAACAAGCCGAGCCAAGTTGAGTTTACTTTGTTCATCTGCCATCCCCACATAAGATTCAACTCAAAGTCGCTTCAACGCTATTTATATGATCCCCTACCCAGGCCCTTATATGCATATGTATTATTGTTTCCATTTTATTAATATGAGAGAGTAGGGAGTTATGATACGCAGCCTACACCATGTACTCGTCAAACTCTATGTGATGTAGTGATAGAGGATACTGTAGAGAAGCATAGATTCTTGAATTTTTAGCAATTTGGTTACTTTGTTATGTGAATTCAGTGTTGGGTGATATATAGAGGATGTAGACAATGCGTATGGTATGTTTATGATATGTTTTATTTGTTGTGCTTAGCAATGGCTTTTGTTTATGATGTGATTGATGTAAAATCACGCCTACCTCATTTTATGATATGTAACATATGTTGTACTTAGCGTGTTAGCCACATTTATGATATGCAGGAGAGTGCGTAGCAAGACTCACATTTTAGCCCTGATGAGGATATTTTGAAAGTATATTTTTATTATCATGGGTATTTGTACTCATTTGCCAATTTGACATATATTTATTAGTTATTTTTAGATCAATAATCTATTGATTACTTATATATTGTTTTCTATATAGGTTTGAAGCTATAATGGTGGCCTGGTGGACGTAAGGATCAATATGACTCATGGTGGAAGCTGACTTGTATGCAAGTACGTGTATGTGATGAGCCTATAGACCATGTTATGTGTATGTTTTGGGGCCAGTGGGTCATATGATGTAGGATATGTGGGGCTAGTGCCAAAATGATGGAATGGTTGTGTGAACTTTTGCGCCTAATGATTTGAACTATCAAATTACCCTGTATATAATTTTATGTGATGTTTGTTGCTAACTTGTATTTGAGTTATTTTGCAAACGGTGTCCTCTAGGGCATGCCGATTTAAGCGGGTTTTGCAAGTACTCTCCAATTCTCGGAGTTCAAGAGCTGTGGTAGCGGGAACACGCAGCGCAAACGAACGTGAGCTGCTATACCGAATCCCCCGCTGAACCTTCTCCTTTTGTAGGTTTGTAGGTGCATTGAAGCCATGGTTTGGAAGAGCTCTTGTGTTGTGTTTCTTTGTAGGAAAAGAACCCATGGGAAAGACCCAAGTGAGAAGTGGTAGCTAGATGACTATAGCCTCCACACTTGAAAAATATTATGAAATTATGGCTAGTATGTGTGTATATAAAATGTAATATGACCTCTGTGAAACTGTGTTGTGTGATATGTGGTACGTGCATGGGTGACGTATGTGAGTCATTAGAATAAAGGTTATGGTTTAGATGACCATAACTTATCATATCTAATTAGTTTGAGGCAATAGTGTATGAGGCAATGACATGTACCCTTTTGCCTCTATGAATTTTATTTTTACGATACTTTTATAATATAATAGGTTGTTGATGTGGGGAGATTTCTCCTAACCGTCCTAGCTAAAGGAGACACTCTATCTTATTCTCTCGAGGATTTTGCTCCCCTTTGTAACTTCAGCGTACGTAAGATGTGTTATGTACGTGAGCTTACCCATGCACCCTTTTGTATGTGTGTTTGGGTATTCGTATTTGTTGTATGTGCGTTTAGATGCCCACTCAGGCGACACCTTGAGGGGTTTATATCTGACGCTATGGCCAACTTTCTATTTCAAGTGAGTACGAGCAGCAGTCAAAGAGATCTTATACATTGATCTCATGTTACAGGTTTTATGTAAATCGGACAGATCCTTTAAGCCCCAATTGATAAGGCATGCCTCAATGTGTTACTACTATCACCTCGTGCCCTAGCCCACATCTAGCTTGCTCTCAAGTGCAAAATGTCCGTCCAAATTTTTACGTTTTGTTTATTCATGATTTATTTACTCATGTTAATTTTTCCAATACAAGTTAGTAATGATTGATCTGAATGTGACTTATGAATTATTTTCATTGGTGGTTATCCATGTTTACAGGTTCTATGATCATGTTACGTCATGTATACATTCATGTAAACTAGCCCGAGAAATTAACATAAGCTTACATTCATGTAAACTAGCCCGAGAAATTAACATAAGCTTATATACTACTCAGCGTAGGAGCTGTTATAGATAAGCACCTAGAGCTCTTAGCACCATTATGATCAGGTTATTTCTTCGCTATTTCGGGAGTTTGAAGATCACTTGTTTTCATGATATTTAAAGAGTATAGTCATTTCTTGAAAACTTATTTTTAAAAATTAATATGCTATAATGACTCTACCTAAAGTACAATTTGATGGGTTAAAATTATTCGTTTAAAATTTGTAACTAACAAAATCATTATAATCAAACAAGAAGGTTCATCGCTGGGGGTGCTAATCGAACGAGCGAGCCAAGTTTAACTGGTGTTCGAACTCGGCTCGAATAGTTCAAAACTCGTTCGAATTCGAATTAAGATCGAACGAGTTTTGAACATATATGCTCGAGTTCAACTCGAATATATTTTATGCGTTCGAGCCGACTCGAGCTCGAATACACTTAAACTGTTTAATTTTCTTGAGTTCGAACCCGACTCGTTCGTGAGATCGAAACCGGCTTGATTAAAAATAAAAAATACATCACTTAAAAAAAATGCTATGAATGTGGATCCACAACCTTGAGGTCATCAACTTGAATACTTACCATCTCAATTATCTCACTTCTTTATTATTATATTGTATATATATATATATAATATAATATAAAAATTATATTATTATATTATTTTATCGAGTCGAGTTTGAATCAAGTTCGAGTTATAACCAAGTCGAATCGGGTCGAATACGACCTTACTCAAACTCGGTTCATAAGATTCGAATTCGAATCGAGTTCGAGCTCAAGTATTTAAATGTCGAGTTTCGAGTTTCGAGTCGAATTAAGTCGAGCCGAACATTCTCAAGAGCTGGCTCACTCAATTAGCAACCCTATTCATCGGTATTGTAATCGCAAACCCTTTTGATCATTACCCCCAATTCCATGTTACTCTTGTGATTGCCACCGTATTGCCAAGAGTTATTGAGGTACTAAATTTGACATAGCTCACTAGTTGAGCAAAACTAGGCGACACAAGTAAACAAGATAACGTGTTTTCAATATTTTTATCGAGGGCCATCCATGTTCGGCCATCTAAGTACTAGTCGCATGTTAAAAAAATCAGTTCCTGAATTGGCTACGCCACAATGGTCAATACAACTAATTCATTTAGGTTATAGGCTGTTAACCAAAATGATCAAGACAATCATTTTATTCATGTTATGATTTCATACTCTTATTACATGTTCTTTTACACACAAATTAGGTTATGGAAATGTTATCAACTTCAATCATGTACAAGTAATGCAATATCGGTCTTCACCGGTGTCTAATCGTTACGTAGGTTATATTTAGCTTTTTATTTATTATTTACTATGCATATAAATTGTAGACTCAGCACCTTACCTTATTTGGTATCAAACAGATAAGAGTTATCTTGTATGCAGATACTTAAAGATTCTAAGAGCGACTAAATGGACATGACTCACCAACTAAGATTTCATTTACCTTCTGTTGTTTGCATTTAGTAAAATGGAATTTGTGTTGAGGTAATACTCAATTGGATATACTCACCAATTGCTTACCATATATGACAATTGATGAACAATCAGCTCAGTATGTTCTTCTTTGTCTGATTTTATTTCATGTTCACATTTGTATATACTTAAGACAAATGCGAAACTAACGGCCTTGTTTATAATTAATTTGTTATTGTTTATGAAAAGTAAAATTGTTTTAATTATATTATTTTATCTTATTATTCAATAAGGTTTATCTATATATTAAAGTCTATAATAATATTGGCCGCAAATGGGGAGGTTTTGTTGCCAAATGTAATTACAAAATTCGGAACTGGAGCGCGACTTAAATGGCCTTTCAAATGAAGTCAGTTTTAACTTTTAAGCTGCCATAACAATTTTCGCCGGTTGTTCAAACCTTAGCATTAATATTCATGCCACTAATCCCAATTTTAATGCTTTGTCAGATATGACTTGATGCATGATATGACATTCTCGCGGAGAGCTACCAAGATTTCCTGCTCTTGGGGGTCGATATAAAGCTGTTGCCTACCAAAACAAAATAAAGAACTATGCTTGAACTAACTTGCGTTGAACATCAAACTTTTGCGGCTACGCCAATGAATAATCCAGATAGGCATTCATGAACTCCGTGTTGTAATGATCATTGCTGGCTTTAGAAGTTGCAATTTGCTACTCCCGATTGTGCAGCTAAGAACAGCACACTTGGAATGTTGTTCCATAGGGCAAATCATTTTTTTCGTGCTGTCAAGTCAATCTTCATTACAATCTGATATGGGCAATCCAATATTATGTGTAAGTTCTTAATATAAACAATTAATCAAGAAGTGTACCAAAATGGTCCCAAGATCTTTAATAATCTCGAAACAGAGTCACAAGGATCTATAAGTTAAAGATCTGTGAATATATAACTCATATATCGGATTTTACTCTATTAAATATTAGGGTGAAATTAACTTTTAGAAATCTTACAAAGAAAAAATTATTTGTAGGGAATCATTCAGGATTGATTTTCATTCTCTATGAAAAATGAACGTCCCAAGGGTTGTTCAGGCACTAACCAAAAAATTCCAAATTACCCTAATAGATAAAATCTATTTGTTTGAATTTGACGCTAGGCACAGTTACAAATCCCTAACATTGCAAATACTGTAAACCGAAATCAATTGGTTGTCTCCAATCTTTTCACTTCAATGAAGTGTGGATCATGATGAAATAAACATCATGTTAGACATAAATTGTACTCTTCTAATTAATTCATTATTTTGTTGTAAGGCTCTATTTGATTGGCGTGAAAAAATATAAAATATATAAAATTTTTTAATTATCTACCCTTTACGTTGAGGTGTCGGAAATTTTTTTGTTTTCATCATGTTTCGATCATTCTTAAATTATAGTTAATTTTGACTATATAATAATTTTATGAACCATTTAATACTGCTTAATTTTAAATTATTATTATTATTTATTATTGGAAAAACATTGACTACAATTCTACTTAAATTAAGAATTATAAATATAATATAATTGTAGTCGAATTAAAAAAATTTAAAAGAAATTCTATTTAGATATTTAAAGATTTTTACTTATTCAATTTTTTTATATTTTTGTTTAACTATATTTTTTATTAAAAATAAATAAATATTCATTAAATTTATTTAAAAATAATAACATAATATTTTTATAGTTAATTGTACATATTCTTAATATACATTATTAATTAATTTTAAACATGCACTATGCATCACATGGGTGTTTGGCCGGTAATTCAAAAAAATTAGTTTTGATGTAAACACGAGATATAAAACCTTTTCACAAAAATATATATTCCACTTTTATTTGTGTTTTTGAGAAAAAAAATATTATATGGAAATTCCATATTTAGCTGAAGTTTTATATACATCTTACTATAAAATATTTTTAAAATAGATAATTTTTAAGTAAAAGAATAATACTTTTTCCGTGAATTACTGTATAAATTTTATAAACTTTACATTTTATAACTACTAACCAAAGCCTAATTATTTGATTTTATTTTTGCAATTGTAATTGATCACTCTTCCACCACATGTTAACAAATTGTTGATTACAAATACTGCAAACACTGACGAGCGCCCTAGGTAACTAAAGTATCACAAGTGACCAACCAGACATGAAAGACTTGGAAACAGAGCAGTATATTGAAACAGCGAGATAAGAAATGCAATCAAGAGCATCATTGTAGGGACATGTGGTGGGTTTTCTTCGGCGCTTTTCTTTCTAAAGTTTGATAGAGAGCCAATGAACTCATACAGAATTCATGGCAAGGAGGTGGTTTTAAACCAAATGGGAATTAAAGTGACTTGAAGTGACAGCAGCAAGGCACATGATAGAGATACACCAAGCAATGATAAGAGCAGCACATGTCAAAGCAATGTAGTAGCTTCCTTTTAATCACCTCCATATGCAGGCTCTAGCGGTCCAACCTCCCTTATCCCATCATACTCAGATTCGTTCAATTTCCTCCACAACCTAATTTTGTTCACAACAAATTACTCGTCTTCTAGGAGCCTGGAATATATTATATATAAATAGAGGTACTCGAAGAACATGTCTTTCTTTTTCTTGTAATTTCTTTATTCTTATGCATGAGGATTATATATAATAAAAAATAACATTCATGCACCATTTTTAAGGTAAGCTTGTCATCCGAAGTGCATTCAACTTTTTTAGACAACTTTATCTTTCCCTCTTGAAAGACACTTGAACCACCTTCCACTACAAGGCAGCTGCATGCACTCGCTTTATGGTCCCATCAATCCCACTTGGTAGACTTCAAAAACACCCTAACCATCGTCCTAGGATCCCTATAAATAACTTGATAACACCCTATGATCTAGTTCAAATACACCAATATCCCCAACATCCCAATTTAGATGGTGCTATCAGCATACAACACTAGAAAAACCTTTACGATCTCTGCCCATGTCATCCTGTGTATCAAGCCAATGCACTTCCATGGAGAACCCTGCCATCCTCACACTCCTCCACCAAGCTGCGTCCGGTGGTTGCAAGCAGCCCAAGTCTGGAAAATTCCTTCGAATGTTCAAGCTCTTCCCCATGCTCACTGCCGGATGCAAAATGGTCGCGCACCTAGGCCGGCCGAGGAAGTCGCTGCCGTCGGCGGCCGCAGTGATGATCGGAACATTGTTCGGCCACAGAAAGGGAAGGGTGAACTTGGCCATTCAAGAAGACCCTAAGGTGGCAGCCACCTTTGTAATAGAGCTGCCTATATCAACCACGGCCTTCCAAAAGGAGATGGCCACGGGTTTGGTCCGGATTGCACTAGAGAGTGAGGGCAGATCACATAAAAAATGGTTGATGGACGAGTTGATCTGGGCCGTCTATTGCAACGGTCGGAAGATGGGCTACTCGGTGCGTCGGAAGCAGCCCACTGGAGAAGAGGCCCATGTCATCCAGCTGCTCCGGGGGTGTCGGCCGGTGCCGGAGTCCTCCCGTCGCCGGCACCGTCGGACAAGGAGGGCGCCGACGGGGAACTCATGTACATGCGAGCTAGGTTTGAGAGGGTGGTGGGGTGTAAGGACTCCGAGGCGTTGTACATGGTCAATCCGGATGGTAACGGTTGGCCCGAGCTTAGCATCTTCTTTGTGAGGGTGCAGTGAGATAAGATTGAGAGGTTTTAGGTCAATGTTTGATTTTTTAAACTTTTTAGGTGTTTGTCGGTTTTACTATGGTGCGCAAGTGTGAACATTATTCGTGTTAGCTAATTGTTTGATCATAATGCTAATTTTGAATGTATGCATAGTTGTTGGGAGTAGATAGTGTCAATCGATTACATAGCTACACAGTTTTATATATATATATATATATAGTATATATATATATCAAATTAAATCACATGCTCCGCTGCTAATGCGAGCCCGTCAATTTATTTGAGTTTATTTTTGTGAACGCACTCCTTTCCTAGGTAGGATACTTAACGCGCTAATTAGAGTACTCCACTGGTGAAATGCACAACGCTTAATATCTATTATTTACAATTAGGATTAATGGTCTGATTTGTTCCCTTGGCTTTGGTTTCAGTGTTTGTGTCAGTCTAACAAAGTGCTTTTGCAGTTGATGTTCCTTCATATCTTTACGCATTTATTTGGTCAACCGAAAATTCCCTCTGCCCCTATATATAGATATATATATACACGCCCATTAACAAATTACACAATGGTGTGTACTCTCATGCGCTGGAAACCAATTGCTGCATCTCTTGTGTGCCATGTACAATTGTAGCAGAACGCAAGGAAATTGCAATTTTTCCTGCCAACTTTTCTTTCTAACTCTAATATTCTTTTCGTCTCAAGTCCGGATAAAATGGTCTGCATATTTGTGCAAATTGTAATCATACAAAGCCTATTTTAAGATCCGTGTTCTGTTCATACATTCCAGAGTTTTTTGTATACTAGGTGAAAGAAGAAAAAAATGTCTACATTTTTTAGACTTCAAAACTGTTAAACATAAAAACTCGTACTCTGATCTTATACTATTATACTGATAAGTATTCGAACCTCTCTGACAACAGATTTTTGTGACCTCCACATCAATCTCTGCCTATATCAAAGAAACATCAATTGAAAGTTTCCATATGAAGGTAATTGGAATTTGCAACCAAGCGCCGTAGTTTTAGAACACCATTCCAAATTCAAATACTCCTCAAATCGATTCCACTTTATGACTTTCTATTAATATTTTATAATTTATTCTTTGAGTTAAGTAAAAAATTAGTTATTAAAATATATTATTTTTTTAGTTTAGTTAAATTAATATTTCAAAATAATATAAATTATATATTTATCAATTTAAATTTGAAGGAAAACAATATATATCAATTTCATTTATCTTTTTCTTTGTTAAATTGATCGCCTTTGAGTCTTTCTCTCAAGCTTTCAAACTAAACCAAGTGCATTCCAATTTGTTGCCGACAAAATTTCAATGAACCCAAAGTTTTATTCTGATACAGTGAAAGTAGCCTTCAATGATGCCATCACAGTATTTCTTTTGAAGTTGCCAACTCTAGTTGATGATGATAAAGGGGAGCAAAAGGCAAAAGTATATTCATAAAGTGCAAGGTGAGGCCACGTCTAGCTTGCACATATATGTGACTTGATCAAACTCCGAAGTGGTATTTGCACCCGAGCAAAGACGATGAAGACCCACATCATTATCGTCATCATATTATCATGATCATGCTTCATGTTCTCCTTTTGATCCCCACCATGTTATCCGAAACAGATCCTCGTTGACAAAATATATGACTAATTGAAAGGTTTTCATACTAAATTATGATCTGAAAAGTAAGATGTTGTATACAAATAAACATACATAGTAGGCTACTTTCTTTTGCATAATCTGAAAGTTAAGGCAATTTGGTAGCGAATTGGAAAAGCAATTATTGTTTTCTTGATTTCTTAAAGGGCTAGTGCATATGTTCTCCCCGTGATGTGACGCGTTGCAATATTGTGTTTCAAGACTCGAATATATACTCGTATATGGCTGCGCATAGTGAGGTATTTTGCCTGATTCACAATGAAAAAAGCTCACCGTATAAATAAAATATCAATACCATAATTTTCAATATTGGATAGGGCATTATACTGGAATTTTGAAGGGTACAAAATAGGTTCAACTGGTTTTCACCGGTGGGAAACCCCGCTTATGTCACTGACAATTTCATAGACAAATGACATAAATTTAGTGACAAAAAAATATTTTTCGCTGAATTAGCCACCAAAATTTTCGGTGACAACTACTTTCGCATCTAATTAGCTTTGGTATCTATTTGTCACTGAAATTTTTAGTGTCACCGAATTTTGACACCAAAATATAGTGTCAATTCGATGACAAATTAAATTGATACAAAATTTGTAGTGTCAATTCAGTGACAAATTTTAAAAAACATGACCCCAGCAAAATTTTGATGTCATTAAATTTTGACACAGGTGTCAACTCATTGTCAAATTAAATTAATATTAAAATTTTCTATGTCAATTCTGTGGCAAGTTTAAAAAAATGTGACTAAAATTTTTTGTGGCTAATTTCTTTGTCACCTAAATTAAAATATCAAATTTTTCACCGAAAATTTTGGTGACAAAATTTAGATAACACAAGGAGAGTTTTCCACTAGTGTTTTAATTGGTTTCAAAAGTTTACGTATAAATTTAATATTTCAATAATATAAAATCTATATTTAAAAATTATTGTCACGGAACATTCATAACTAAATGCAAGATGTCATAAACAAATCATAATAATCCTAATATAATATAAGATAGAAAACACTTTACAAATGGTATTAAGTGAAAATAAGAGACTCAAGACATTATGAACTTACAACATTAAGAAAAATATGCTTTGGAAAAAATATTCACAAAAATATAGAAATATGCCAAACTTCAAAATCCTACATAAAAACTGATGATATGCTTACGCAAAAGACCAACAGATTGGGTGGTAACAATTGGCCTGGCAGAGACATCGAACATAGGTTGAACAGATGGACAAGACTTTGGGTCCTTGAGCCATGTAGGGATCATAGCAGACAACTTAGAGATGAAATTAGGTTCTGATATCACTTCTTATGCTCTTTGGACCCCCAACCAAGCTCTGATACCACTTATTGAACCCTTCGGGCCCCCAACTAAGCTCTAATACCACTGTTAGGCCCTTTGGGCCCCCAAAAGTACTTGAAACAGGTTTCACGGGCCTCTCTTAATCCAAAAATTAACTTAAGGAATAAGGTTTTCTCATTAGCCTATATATAACTACTCATTAAGATCATCCACGACCGATGTGGGATAAACCCAATAACTCTCCTTCACATATAGCCTATAAATAACTCACTAAGATCATTCACGACCGATGTGGGATAAACCTAACATAAACACCCAAAACCTTTGGATATTGTTCAACGTAAAATATTTTCTCTACCTTCTCCCACCAAAATAAAATAAGAAGGGTAAATGAAGAGCAAAGATGAAAACCGGAAGAGAAATCACCTCTCCTTGTTCACCTCAATCCTACTAGCCAATCGCCCTGCTTGATTTTTTCATACAAGAACGCCTCCTATGCTCCTATGAAAGGTTTTAACTTGAAAATGATTTGTTTTGAAGAATTAAAAGCTAACATGAGATATAGAAGAAGAGGGAGGACTCGGTGGGAGCGGTGAAGAAGATCAACATGTTAGAATTGAGAAGGAGCAATTATTGTAACACCCAAATCCAATTTGTTATTAACCAAATTGGAAATGTTACAGGGGACCAAGCCGATTCTCAACTCCATTAATTTGGTCAACCCAAACTTAAACAGAAGGGATCTACTCTAAGCGTCAGAAGATGAAAAAAATGTCACGATGAATGTATAAAATGCATAACATAGCAAGACACTACATGGATGATATGATGACAAAAAAATCATCACATTCCAATTGAATAAATACATATAAAAATCTTATAAATAAATAGAAAAATTTTCTCCTAAAAGTGCAATAAGGAAATCACTATGTCCATCATTATATCAAAACATATATATATATATATATAATAATAATAATAATAATAATAATAATAATAATAAGATATATCACAACATCACATTCTGTCATTATCATAATATTCCCAAATCATGATCCTGACTAGGTCTTGACCGACCTACTAATCATATTCATTTAACCAGAAGTTTGCTAACTTCAAGATTACCAACTTCATTAAAAAAAATAAGTTAACCATACATTAAACATCATCAAAATATTTGTTAAAAGTTTTACACATTCACCAGCATCACAAATAAGCATCTTATTGTTTGCACTGTGTGAGTACAAAGATGTCACTACTCATTC
This sequence comes from Piper betle, assembly GCA_033002965.1. Classification (NCBI taxonomy): domain Eukaryota; kingdom Viridiplantae; phylum Streptophyta; class Magnoliopsida; order Piperales; family Piperaceae; genus Piper; species Piper betle. Next base: position 115,203 of record JAURVB010006323.1, on the reverse strand, counting down.
GTTAAATCCGACATATCCTATAGTGTTTAATGCTCACCTACATATATAATAGAAAACTATCAGCAACGGTTGTTACTAGTTCAGAAAATAATTAATATCAAACTATCAATGAGAGCTAATTCTCATGAAAAGAAAATATGCATATACTTCACCAGAACTCTCACAAGGGTAATTATTGAGGACCCGTCAAGCTATAGTCTGGATGACATCCCGAACTGACTGGTCTAATGCTTCTCTCAGCATTTTCTCATTTTCTCTGGTCCCTTGGAACTACCAGTATATCCTAAACCCTCTCAAATCCTCCATATTTTTCTTGGCCCTAAGCACGAATGCCGAGTACCCTCAGGTAATCACCTTTAGTACCCCTTTGAACCACATGTTTGGACGTGCGATATACTAAATAGTACCCGTAAACCTCGTGTTTATTCGGGTGTGAGGAACTCAAAATGTAGATTATTAGGATCCCTCAAGAATTGAATAGCCTTTTGACTAATCCAGAGATTGTTGTCACTGGTGCGTACACCCACTCATGGTACATGCGAATCAGTTTAACCATCTTTCGTCTCACTAAAAATTTGATAAATTCATATATAGCCCTTGGAAGGGATTTAATATTCTAGGGCCGAAGGCAACTTGTGGTGGATCTGATTTTTGAAATCAAACTCTAGGGAATTCATCTTTAAGGGTTATTAATCCCGGAAATCGGTAAAATAAAATGGCCCATGCTGAGTGGGGTTTGATAAATCAACTATTAATATGTCCTACAACATACAATCCAAAGCAACAATAGAATAGATCGATAAACAAGAGTACATGTCTTAAACGGACCTGGTTGGAACTCCGAACGGGGTATTGCGCCTATGCATCAAACTCCTACACCGAACATACACAGTAGGACTAAATTTTAAAGCTCATGTATGCCCATATGATGCATAAATGACATGATGGATAATTCAAACAACACTAGAACAATCATGTCTATCCTGCTCAATCCAACAAATCTTAATAATCATGTCATATATGTGTGATAAGCATGTAATTAATTCCATATCATGTTAATGCAATTAAATTCAAATGTCAACACTAATAAAATATAATCACTATCATACAACAATTTCATCAATTAGTACTTAGTCATATGAATCTACATTCCTAGGTGTTATCAACATCACAATTTTGTTGAGATGTAAATTAAACATAATAATTACTTAAATAAAGATCATAATTTTAATAATCAAACTAATACCAAATTGTCATAAACAATCTTCATAGTAATTAATAAAATTAGCATTTGTTGATGATCAGTCATAATTAGTTAACAAAGAAACCCTAAATTCACGTACATGTAATCAATCAACAATTTAATCATAATGCTTATGATGAAATGAATTTAAATCAAATTGTATACCTAACTCGGTGATTACGCAGCACTGATAGTGATGGCCGCGGTCGCTGGTGGTTGCCGTGATGAGAGAGACGGCGGCTGTGATTGTCATCCTACAAGCGAAATCGGCAAAGGGGGAGGACGGTGTAGCCGGTGGTGATGGCCGGTTGCCGGCGGAGTCCGTGGGTTGTGGCCAGCTAAGGTGATGGCAGCTGAGAGGTCCTCTCGGCTAGGGAGAGGGGAGAAGGGCTAGGGAAGGTTGAGGTCGGCTAGGGGGACGGACGGTCTAGCTGGTGGCAGCGCTAGTTGCCGGCGACAGTGCATGCAAGTAGCGACCTCGACTCACTTGTGGTCGCCGTACATGTCGTCGCACAGGTCGGGGAAAGGTCAGGAAGGATGAGGGAAGGGCTAGGGTCACCGGAGGTTGTTGCCAGAGTTGGTGGTTGGTGGTGCCACATGCAAGGCGGTGGCGGCAGCGGCAGTGGTGGCTGTGAGAGGAAACCGGGAGAAGGTGAGGAAGAGGGGGAGGAAGGGAGATGAGGAAGAGGGTGGCGCGGCAAGGGGAGGTCGCCAGGGTGGTGGCGGTGACCGATGGCAATGAGGAGGTCACTGGCGGGGTTGGAAAAAAAATCGGGCGGCGTTTGCAAAAGGAGACCAAGCGAGAAGAAGAAAAGGGTCGGGTAGTTTTGTAAATAAAATTTAACCCTCTCCCGACTCGAGTCAACAATAATAAATAAATGCTAAAAACTATAAAATAAATATGATAAAATACTATAAAATAAAATAAGTCCAATAAAAGAAAATAACATGTTCTAAACCTACCAACCCACCCAAAATCCTATCTAACACATCCTAACATGGTAAATAGCCTAATTATAATTTCTATGGCCTAATGGATGGAATAAAAAAATTTGGCATACTGTACTGTCGTATATTCTAGATAATTCATTTTCTTGTTACGTTATTAACCTAATCACCACATACTCGGGTACACTTGACCCTCATGACTCATAACACACGGTCGGCCTCGGATCGGCACACCTGTTCTAAAATTGATTCAACTCGAACCAACGGTTGAACCGATCGGTTTATGAGTATAAAACTCTAACTCGAGTCACAAGGTTTTACAATTAGAATTGAGAATGGGCAATTATAATCAAGCCCAAACTTATAAATGCTCTATCGGTGACTGTACTAGATTTGTAGGTGGTACAAAGTATATTTGGTTCAACTAGGTCAAATCGGATTGAATTATATTCTAAAATTATAAATACAATAATTTATTAAATATTAAAAATATTTTTTGTTATCAATATTTTATTAAATACCGATTGAAGTACCAGAGATTTCAACAAAAAATTGGATCTTGTGATAACTTCATACTAAAAAAATCAAATACGATTAAGATGGTACAAAAGCTTGAACTATATCGGATTTAAAGATAGTACTGGGTATACCAGGTATAACTTGGTGGTACAATACAATATTTAAAACTATGATCGAGCCCAATCTCAATTTCAGATTTAAAAACTGAACAGGATCAGTTTATTATACCCCTGGTTGGACAGTTTGGACAATAACTGTGAGAAAACCCAGTTTACTATTATCCATTACAAGTTACAACAGACTGGACTAGTCCAACCCTAGTACCCAATTTACTGGAACAAACTGGCCGGTCCGGTTCAGTTTTCAAAGCTATGAATCGCTTAGAGTCCTGATGATCATGGTTGCAAGAATCGGAATCGGAATCGGAATCGGTTTTCCAGGAGTCAGATCGGAATCGGAATCGGAATCGGTCTGAATCGGCCAGGAATCGGTTCAGTTGAATCGTTCCAAATTAGTTTAATCGGTCATATATAATAATTTGACAATTCATAATATAAATATATTAAGATTAGGTATTGATGTTATGTTGATATTATTCTGTGTATTATATTTTATGATATTTTTAAATATTTTTTAAGATTTTTTTAAAATTATTTAGAATTAATTATTATTTTTAACTCGAGTTAGACTCGAGTCAACTTTTAATTACGAGAATGCCACCCTCCGCCCTTTACCCCCGCCACCGCCGGCGGTCTCGGTCGGCGGCGATGTCGGAGGATGTCGGCAGTCCGGTCGGACGAACAGTCGGCGGCCCGGAGTCAGCGGCGATTCATGCGTCATAGCCCGATTCGGTCCGGCCACACGTCGGCGGCGACGTTGCGAGGTCGGCGGCGAGGTCAGTAGCCTGGTTGGCGGCAAGCCCGGAGTCGGGGACGCACGGCGGAGGGCGGAAACGGGGCGGCGGCGGGCGGACGAGCGGTGGCGGTGTGGGGGAGCAGGTTTGATTTTAGGTTTTTAAAATCTAAATTACCATTTTACCCATGCTTAAATAATTTAATAAAAATCATACCTAAGGTATTTTAGTAATTTCTTAAAAAAACTGATTCCGATTTAAATCGGCCGATTCCGATTCCGAGTTAAATCGGTCGGAATCGGCCGAACTCAGGCGATTCGGTGACCGATTTGGGGCCGACCGATTCGGCCCGAAATCGGATCGGCGCGATGCCGATCCGATATAAATTGGTCGATTCTGCACAGAATCGGCCGATTCGTGCATCAGAGCTAATGATTAAAACTGACATGGACCCTTAAACCCTAGACCAGCTATTTGTCCCCCGGTCATCACCCGACCTTTCTCACTAGCCTTTCCATTATTATTTATTTTATGACATATTTTATTTTTAAATATTATTGAATTAGCTACTTAATAATATTATATCAATTTTTCATATCTTTGGAAAGTGTACATTGTAGTTACTTCCCATTTGATGATCAAGCAAAATCTTTTTCTCATGTTCCATTCAACTTGTATATTATAATTTAGACCAATCCCACTAGTTTTTGTTTGAATTTGTTTTGCTCTGTTGATAATAAATTTCTTTAGATTGTAAGAAATGAGTTGATGTTTAGTTTTGATTTGAATAATATATTAGCATATGTATTGTAACACCCCAAAAATAACTCGGATATTTTGTCTCGAAATCAATCTTAAATATTATTAAATAAAGTTATTATTTATAAATTTATTTTCATAAGTTTTATGGAATGATTTATCCTATTTCGAGTGTGCATGTATTCATGATTTATGACTTTTCGTATCTCGGGTGAATGTATTTACGAGTGATAACTTCTTATATTTTGAGTGTATGTATTTATGAGTGGTGACTTTTTTTTTGTTCGTTTTCACGTCTAGATAAGCATATCTTTCTTAAACAGAAAAAAAATTAATGGGTGATGTGTTTTTTTTGTGGATATGAGTATATATGTTTTTTTTTGTATGATATGAGTATGTTATCTTTTTGTGTAAGTATATGTGCATATTTTTTAATGAGTTATGTGTGATTTTTGATAGCCTACACAAGTAGGGATGGAAGTAATTTTTTGACAACCTACACAAGTGGGTATGGAAGTGATTTTCGACAACCTACGCAAGTGGGTATGGAAATAATTATGAAAATGATGAAAGTGAAATTAATTGTATTATGATTATGTATGTATTTATGATTACTGTTGATTGTTGAGTGATTATGTTTATATATGTATTTATGGTTACTTTTGATTGTTAAGTGGCTATGTTTATATATGTATTTATGATTGTTTTTTATTGTTGAGTGGTTATGATTATGTATGTATTTATGATTGTTGTTCATTGTTGAATGGTTATGTTTATATATATATAATTTATGATTCTTGTTGATTGTTGAATGGTTATGATTATTCTTTTGAAATTTGCTTCCGCTAAGTTGTATTTAACATCTCATTTAGGTCTTTTATTAGACTAAGATTTTTGGGATATTACATGTATTCATAGGCTGAATGTTCAATTTGCTTCACATATTCTTGCCTCATTTATGAAATATTATAATGTCTGTTAAATATTATCAGTTTATTAATTAAAAATCTATAATGTGCTTGTGGTACTATAATTATTTTCTTATTTTAGCACATGTTAATGTGGTGGTGCAATGTCCATGTTATGCGTTATTAGACGTCTCATGTGTTAGAATATTCTGTTTAATTTTTTTATATGGATAGTAATTCATGTTAAAAATATTATCAGACATTTGTGAAAAACTTAATAGTGGAGAATATTATTACAAAAATCAGCACCTTCTAAATTTCGGCTTAAAAAATAGATCGCAAAGCAAAAATTATCCAATTCAAAGGTCGAATATAGAGACTTTTGAATTAAGCTTATACTCAACTAAAATAAAAATAAGTTTCGACTTAAGATTGGGGGATCAAAATTCAAGAATGAACTCACTCCCACCAAAATCAATGCTTTTAAAATTGTGCCGGGGCTATACTGGATTGGTGACCAGTAAGCAATATAGTTGGTTTAACAGGTTTGAAGCATGGACTAAACATATTATACCAGATTTAGTGTGAAATTACATTTTTATTATTCATAAGAAGAAATATAAGCTTACTTTTATCAAAAATTGGATATTAAATATACTAGTTATAAACGGGGATTATCTATTCGGAAGCTAGACCATGTCAAATGGGCTGTGCCTGATTTTTCACATTAGTATTTTAAAAAATAAATAACTTTTTTTTGTTACACTTGTTTTGAGTTCGCTTTTATTATTTATCATTATATAATCTTCTTTAAAGCTTTTACATATTTATTCCTCCAAAAAAATTATTGGGCTCTCTTTTGGGAGAAATGGACTCTCCCAATGAGAATCCCTAGTCTCAAGGAGCCATTGGGTTTTTCCCAGCAACATTGCTAATTAAAAAGAGAGCCCAATGGTTTATCTAAGGAGCCCAACGGTTTATATTAATATATACTATAAGAAAAGAAAATTCACCTTTGTTCGCTTCATTTTCTCTATTGTCATGTGTACTTTATTGATTCGCTTAAATTTGTCATATGCATCTTCTTATTATTTTTTAATTTCAACTTTTCTTATTACGAGAAGTCCATGTATGCTTTATTATAATAATTTTAATATTTTATTAGGAAAATCTTTCTCGCTTATTATTTATAGTTGTACTATGTACATAGATGGGTTTGGGTCGGATATGAATAAAATATTATAATATTTGAATCCAACCTGAAATTAAAAATCTAAACTTGAATTTGACCCGAATTCGAAGATTATATCCATTTTCTTACCATATTAGTAAACGATCTGAATCTTCGTAACCCATATCCTATATGAATCTTACCATATTGACTAAAATAATATAAATAATATAAATTTGATATAAAAGCATATTAAAAATAATAAAAATATTATTTTTAATTTTATATATTTCAAAATATAATCTTAGAAAATATTATCAATTAAGATCGAATACGAGTCAAATTACCCCAAATCCATACTCGATCTGAATATTTTTAAATATATTACATATTTAAGAAGTGCAAACCTAAATTTGATCCAAAACCTATTTTAAATTGGATATAAATTGGTCAAATTTGGATTAAATTCACACCGACTATCTCACCCATCCCTATCCATATACACGTGGATATGACAAGGACATGAAGATATATCCGCCCATAATAGGTTGTATGTGTTGTATTTTTAACTTAACTGAAGTGAATTATGCAGATGATAAAAACTTCATCAATAAAACCTTCTTAATATTAAATCGTTTAAAAAATAGAATTTAATAGCAAAAGTGTACCTAAATCAATAAAAGCAAAATAATTCTTGACTTCTTTAGATTTTGATTTTCCAAATTCGGTAGCAATTTTTCAAGACTAGAGATTCTGAACGATGGGATGCTAGAATGAAAAACTATTTATAAATTTGAGGACCATAACCCTTTTTATCCTTATTTTTTTCATAATTTCAATTTAACTAATTATAAATGAGAAATTACAAAAAATGACATCTACATATGTATATCCATACTTATATTAATGACCCATCAAACTTAACTTTAATAGATCAATTTAATTTAGGCCAGACCTTAAATAATATCATATGATACAATTATAGATGCATGTATATATATGCCCAAAATCTAACAATCTCCTACTTAGACTATATATACAAAGATAATTATATGTCACCATATAACCTTATGAGCTCCAAAATAACATACGCTATTATTCTAAAAATAACAATCACGTCCATTAATTAATGTTAATATAGGATTAAGGCGATTTTTGTTATATACATCATAATTAAATCAATCCATGGTCACATACATCAACATAATTAAATGACAGATCAAGTATGAATGTATAGCATGAAAATTATATGTAATTTGATCTAAACATGTCTATTTTCAAATGTCCAACTTTATGAGATCACCAAAAATAGAGTGAAACATAAACTAAATATTGTAATTCACATAAATAAAAATAAATAAATAAAACAAACTCCCACTAAAGTAACATATCATCAAATGATACAATACCTACATGAGCAACATGCTCATAAAAGGCCTTGGATGGTAAAACTTTGAGTAAAGTGGATACACAACCATTGAGTTTGTCCCAATATACTCTATAGAAACTTTACCACTCTGAACTCTTTCTTTCACAACAAGGAATTTGATCTTTATATATTTTGATTTAGATGAGCTCCAGTTATTATTTGAATATAATACTGCAGACTGATTGTCACAAAAAACTTATATAGCCTTTCAATATTATCAATAATGCGTAGCCCTATGATAAAATTTTGCAACCATATTCCATGATTAGATGCCTCATAACAAGCTATGAATTCAGCTGTCATGGTGGAAGAAGTTATGAGTGTTTGCTTAGCACTCCTCTAAGAAATAGTTCGCTCCTCTAGCAAGCAGGTAGACATAATTAGAAGTGGATCGATGACTATCTTGACATCCAGAAAAATCAGAAACAGAATACCCAATAATCTCAATTTAATCTGACTTCCAATATGTAAGTATGTAATGTTATGTTCTTTGAAGATATCTCATGATTCTGTTGGCTACTTTCCAATGGTCCAATCCTGGATTAATTAAATATCTGCCCAACCTTCCAATAATATATACAATATCTAGACGCATACATACTTGAGTATACATAAGACTTCCCATGACTGAAGCATAGGGAATCTTTTGCATTTTCTTTCTTTCTAAGTCATTTTTAGGGCAATCATTGAAACTGAATTTGTTTTCTTTAGAAACAAGGCTATCTCCTGGTTTACAACCTTACATGCCAAATCCCTTAAGCATTTTTTCTCTATAGGTCTTTTGTGATAATTCGAGTATACATCGAGAGTAATCCCCATATATTTAAATTCCTAATACAAAAAATGCATTTCCAAAATCTTTCATTTCAAATTTCTTTGATAAAATCTCTTGGTTTCTTGCAAAAACTATATCATTGCTGGTAAGCAATATATCATCAACATATAGACCAGAAAAATATACTTACTCCTACTAAACTTATGGTATATACAATCATCAATTATATTAATCTCAAAACCGAACAAGAGAATAACTTGATGAAATCTGTGATACCATTGATGAGAAATTTGCTTAAGTTCATAGATGGATTTCTTTAATTTGTAAACCATATTCTTTGAATCTCCCGATACAAAGTTTTCTGGTTACACCATATAAATTGTTTCATCAATATCACAATTTAGAAACACGATCTTTACATCCATGTGATATAACTCAAGATCAAATGTGCCACTAATGCCATAATTATTCTGATTGAGTCTTTTGATGAAACTAGAGAGAAAATCTCATTATAATCGAAGTCATCCTTTTAAGTAAAGCCCTACGTAGCAAGACATGCCTTATATCTATTTACATCACCTTTAGAACCCCTTTTGGTTTCGCACCCAAAGGCAATAGAACAAAATCCCAAACATCATTAGCTTTCATGGACTTCATCTCATCATTTATGTCATCAATCTACTTTTGAGAATTAGAACTCTTCATGGTCTGATGAAAGTTGATTAGATCATCTTCAATCATTCCATTATTATCTTCATGTTCTTGGAGAATGATGATATAATCATCTACAATTGCATTTCTCTTTTCACTTGTGGATCTCCTCAATGGCATTTGGTCTTAAGGCAATTAGGTTTACTCTTCAAGTATAACTTGATGATTGTTGTAAAACTCGTGACTCGAGTTAGAGTTTTACGGGATTGAACCAGTCGGTTCAACCGTCGGTTCGAGTCGAGTCAGCTTCATGGACCGCGAGCTGAATTGAGGCCAACTGTGAGTTATGAGCGATGAGGGTCATGTATGCTCAAGTGTACAATGATAACGTCTAAAAGATGATGAAAATGGGTTATCAAGTATATGGAGGTATAGAGTATTGATTGTTATTTTTATTTGATCGTAGAATAGTTTTAGGCCGAATAACGCATTAGGACGCGTTGGATTATATTCGGGTGGGTTATTAGTTATAGAGCATGTCATTTGGATGTTGTTGTGTTTGTTTTATTTTATGGGATTTTTCCATATTTTTTAAGATTTTTTTTAGAATTTATTACGAACTAATTATTATTTTGACTCGAGTAGGAATCGAGTCAATACTTAATTACGAAACTGCCACTAGAGTATATTTTCTCCATTCCCGACACCTTCCCCCTTCCAAAACCCTAGCCGTCGTCGCCCCTTGTGTTCGTCGCTGCCGCCACCGCCGCCGATCAACGCCGCCCCGCCCCGCCGTGCAGTCACCGTGCTGCCACGACCCACCCCGGCCACCGTCTTGCCGCCACGACGCCAGAATCGCCCCACAAGCCGCGATGCCCTCCCTCGTCGATTCGCCGCCATCCGCGCCATGCCACCGCCACTGTGACCCCGACGACCACCCCCTCGCCGTCGCCGACGTTTCCCCCATCATCCCGACCGCCGTCGAGGCCGGCCGTAGCTCCGATCGGAGCACGCCGCCGCTGCCGCCCGTTTTCGACGCCATCGCCGACAGCCATCGCCGCCCCAGCTACCTTGTTTGACACCACCATTGGACCAAGCTCGTCGAGCTGGTGCCGATAGACCCCCTGATTGCCCAGTCCCGAATCATCGCCGGAATCCGTCGGAAAACTGCCAACACTCGCCAGAAAACCGCCAAAACTGCCGGAAAATTGGATTCGTGGGAAATTCGCCGGATCATCCGCCAAACGCACCCGGTCCAATCTGATCGGACTTCAGACGCCGCTAGGTGCCGAATTCGAGTTTTGAGCCACGAAACGGAAACCCTAGCCGTCACCGATAGAGGCGGAAAGGAATGAGATTTGATTCGAGAAGCGATAGAGAAATGGCCAAGGTATGAGAATGAGAAAGAAAGGGGGACGCTGTCGACCCGAGGGCGACGGCTCCCATAAGTGCCCTGATGAGAGTTTTTGAGGAAGTATATAGTTTTCATTCAACAAGAGAGTTTGCTCTTCTATGCCAGATTGATATTAGTTATTTTCTGGGCCGGTAACACTCGTTACTGACGGTTTTTCTATATATATGTAGGTGAGAAATGCGAGGGATGAAAGCTGTCGGAACTGCGGAGGAGCAGCACAGAACCGCGCACACATGTACCTGCCGCGTGTAATGTATAATGATCGTGTGTTATTGCTATGTGAATGATAATTAGAATGTTTTTGTCTTGATGAATTGCTTGTTATGAAATGAACGGATAGATGTGAATGAGCAGGGAGCCTTGAGTTCAGCCTCGGCTTAGATGAAAACAAATGAGATAATAATGGAATGCTGCGGTAGATTGTTATGTTTTGTCGTATTTTAATAAAATATTTATGTACCTTTGTTGTGGACAGGTTGGCCCTTATTGTACTTTTAGGGGAAATTTTGTCCATTTTTACGTAGTAGTATATATTTTCTTTTGGTTTTTCATTTATTGTTTTGTCTTGTTTTACTTGTACATCATAGCATGCATGTAGGACCGCGTTAGAACCCAATCGTTCTCATTCATACATTTCATGTTTGCATCTCCATCTTGAGACGCCGAGAGATCCGGGTTGGCTTAACCGAACCCAGTAGATTAGCAAACGGTTCGGTCGCCGGTGACATTCCCGGGTTGGTTCATGGGTGAGCCGAAATGGGGTGTTACAATTGTGATTAGGGAGATTCTCGACATTATCTTGTAATTTTGGTATTGTTTCTTGAACAACATCAGGAATATGATCCTGATTATTGTCAAGAACAATCATGGGAAAAGAAACAGATTTTTCTTCAAAGACAAAGTCTCTAACTTCATTTCCCCTTCCAAACTTAACATCCTCAAAGAACTAAGCATTTCCCATTTCAAAAATGACCTTATTGTGGGATCATAAAACTTATACCTTCTAGTCCATTTAGAGTACCCAACAAAATAGTTGCTAACTGTTCTTGAGTACAGTTTCCTTTCATTTGGCCTATAAGGCCTTGCCTCAGCTGGATAACCCCAAATGCATAAATGGTTAATACTGGACTTTTTCCCGTTTACAATTCATAATGAGTCTTAACTGTTGTCTTTGTTGGTACTCTATTAAGAAGATGTACTACTATCTTTAGCGCCTCACACCAGAGTGAATAAGGTAAAGTAGTATGAGCAATCATACTTCTCACCATGTCTTTTAATGTTTGGTTTCGTCTCTTCTAGGAATTTGACAAAGGGTCCTGCATGTTGTAGACTTGATCCAACATATCTACCATAGTATTCACCACCATAGTCAGATCTAATAGCCTTAATAGTTTTGTCAATTTGTTTGTCAACTTCAACCTTATATGCCTTAAACATGTTTAATGCTTGAGACTACTCATGAATGAGATAAAGGTAACTATAACGAGAATAATCATCTATGACGTAATAAAATATTGTTAACCATTCTAAGAAGGTGTAGGAAATAACCCACAAATATCCATATGTATTATTTCTAAGATGCTTGAAGATCTATTGGCACCTAGTATCCTTATATTTATTTATTTTCCCTTAATGTACTCTGCACAGACTTGAAAATCTAATAAATGAAGAGAATCAAGAATTTTATTTGACATAAGTCATTCAATTCTTTGTTTAAAAATATATCCTAAACACTTATGCCAGAGTAAAGCAGAATTCTCATTGGTTAATTTTTGTTTCATGCCACGTAAACCCATATGTAAAGTTTCATTAAAAGATGCAATATTATTAAGTAAATGTAGATTATCATAAAAAGATAAGGAACCCATATCCATAATGTTTGAATTTAGAAAAAGACTAACCTTATTATTTCTAAATGAACAAGAGTAACCAAATTTGTCTAATATTTAAATAGAAACCAAATTCCATCTAAAAGACGGTATTACATATGTCTCTATCAAATCCAAATAATATCATATCTTCAATTTAATCTAAAAGTCCCTATTGCTTCAACTACAGCTGATTTGTCATCACCCACATAGATGAATCTTTCACTATCATTCGGCTTTCGGCAACTCAAGCAACCCTGCATTAACACATTTATGTAAGTAGTAGCACCCGAATCTAGCTATCAAGTGTGTATTGGCACTGAAGCTAAATTAACCTCAGAACAAACAAAATTAAGAAATGGACCTTTCTTTCCACGCCAAGTGTGATACTTAGTGCATTTATTCTTTATATATCCAAGTTTAACACAAAAGAAATATCAAGGAGCCTGATTTTCTTTCTTTTGTTATTGCTTATGAGAACCATTATCAGCTTCCTTAACCCTCTTTCTTTTTTATTTTTGTCCTGATAGATACTAGCCAAGTGAGCACTTTCAGCCTGTTATTACTTCAACTTTTCTTCTTCGACGCAATAAGAAATGAGCTCATTAAGAGTCCATTTGTCCCTTTAGTAGTTGTAACTGACCTAGAATTGACTAAATTGTGTCAGAAGAGAAATTAAAACTAAATGCACGAGCAAATCATCAGATAACTCTAACTTTAGTATTTTTAATTTTGAAGCAATATTTGACATCTCTAAGATGTACTCTCTTATGTTTTTTTGCCTTTAAATTTCATTGAAATCAAGTTCGACAAAAGAGTACTTGTTTCAACCTTATAGTTTTTTACAAAATATTTTTTAATATTTTTGAGAAACTCATGGCTGTAGTAACCTTCTTAGATACATCGCCCCTAAAGGTCTATGGAATTCAACGTTTCATGATCATAAGACTCGTGCAATTTAAATGTTCCTACTTCTCAATGTCTCATTTTTCCTCAATGAAAATTTTGTTTGTAAGAGAAGTAGGTTGTTCAGTCCTTAATGCAAGGTCAAGATTCATTCAACCGAGAACGATCATCACACTCTCTTTCCAATCCTTAAAATAGATGTTGATTGAAACTAAATTGATGTTGATTGAAATCATAAAAGCAGATTGATTAACTGAAAATAGAACAAAATAACATGCACCTAATAAGATTAATATTTTAATAATGATTAATCCCATAAAAAGATATCTAGCACAACATTAATATTTAATCTTTGGAAAGAAATATTAATTTTTAATTGATATTCTTAGTAATCAAATATAGACAATAAATCCCGTCAAATAATAAATCTATCTTTGGATTAATTTATTATAACATGCAATCTTGATAATTATCATATATTTGTTACCCCAAATGAGTATATAACTCTATCAAATAATAACCTCCTCCGGGCTGATTAATATTCATATGAATTATATACCCACAGCTGTCTTTATATTTAAAAAATAAATTAATTTTCACAAAAGAGGTTACTTTAGTAGCATATTGTAGTAATTAATAAATTCTAAAATATTAATTATAAGTGAACCATAATTTGAATTTAATAATGCCAAAGATAAGTAACATAAAACTTAAAAAATGTTATAAAACTATATTTATTTGGAAATTTATGAAATTATAACTTTTTTCTTTTGTAACGTTATTTTCCTTACTTGATATTTTGTACGGAAGAAGACCATGATTTGAGAATAAATATCCTATATACAAATTTCTTGTATTTTCTTTTCCCAGATTTGTGAAAATGACAATAACTATTGCTGAATTTGGGAACTCTCAATGGGTTAAAGACAATATTAATTTATTCCCTCTTACAAACTATTATTATTTTGGGATCCTGAATCATTGGATCTAAATGTGATATGGAACTAGACAACTCCAATAATATTTTATTTTGGGATCTATCTTTTCTGATTCTGAATCCAAATTTAAACGCGAATCAAATTAATCCTTAATGATCTAATATGAAGATGCTTTGATGCCACTGTTGTATTTTGACTTAACTTAATTGAATTATATAGATGACAAAAACATTATCAATAAAACTGTCTTCAGATTAAATCATCAAGAAAATATAATTTGATAGCGAAAATATATTTGAATCTATAAAAGCAAAACGATTCTTGACTTCTTTAAGTTTTGATCTTCCAAATTCTACACCAGTTCTTCAAGACTACAGTTTTTGGACGATGGGATGCTAGAACCAAAAACCACTTGCAAATTCGGGGACCATAACCCTTTTTATCTTTATTTTTTCATAACTTCAATTTAACCCATCATAAATGAGAAATTACAAAAAATAGTATCTACACATGTATATCCATACTTATATTAATGGTTTATTAAACTTAACTTTAATGGATTAATTTAATTTAGGTCAAACCCTAAATAATAGTATATGATACAATTATAGATGTATGTATATATATCCAAAATCCACCAGTATAGACATGCACAAGGCTTCAGTTATCCACAACTATATGCGCCCGTCAAACATTTATATAAAAAAACTGGATTCACTTGTGGATTGCCCAATGCCATGATCAGAGTGTTGGGTTTAACCCACAATGGTCATGGATGATGTTAGTGAGATGTATGTAGGTTAATAGGAAAGCCTTATTCCTTTAGTTAACTTTTGGATTAAGAGAGGTTCGTGACACCTATTATAAGTTCCTATTGCAAGCCGATAAGAGCTTGGTTGGGGGCCCAAAGGACCCAAGAAGTGGTATCAGAGCCAGGTTCGAACCTAGTTTTGCCTACATCGATTGTAGATATTTCCTTCATGGGTTCCACCTAATGATTCCTACATCGATTGTAGATGTTTTTTTCATGGGTTCCACCTGATGATTTGAGGGGAGTTTGCCAGGTGGGACGATAATAATTTCGGAAACCTCCGATATGTGAAGAGGATTTATTGGGTTTATCTCACATCAATCATGGATGATGTTGGTGAGTTGTATATAGGCTAATGAGAAAGCCTTATTCTTTGAGTTAACTTTTGGATTAAGAGAGGTCATGACACCTATTGCAAGTCCCTTTTAGGGGGAGGGGGCTAAAGGGCCCAAGACAGAGGGGGCTAATGATCGGCCAAATCTTATTTTTAGTTAAGATAAATTTCATTTTTAGAAATTGATTCGTTTCTGTTAGATTTGACTTTGTTCGATTCAATTATCTTTGATGGAAGATAATTAATTGCATATTGCTATAAATAGAGGCCTTCGCTGCCTGTATAAGTCATCGACTTGAGACCGCTGTTGAATTTTCTTGTGAATACTAAGTATTGAGTTTTTTTCCCATTTTACATTCATCTGGGACTTGTGATTAAGCCGGGAGTCCTTTGTGATTAAGTCGGGAGTCCTCGATTTGCTTAGGGAAAGGTTCTGATCTTATCCATTTCAAGAAAGCTATTGCGTGAGACCCGATTCTTATATTTTATTACTTTTGAAAGGAACCATACTATAATAAGGCATAAGGTAATAATTTAATTATTACTTTTCTTTACAAACTTTTATGTTTTAATATAGAATTTATAATCAGTTATATATGGGAGACAGCTTTCCCTATATAATTTTTATTAACTTAAATGATGCACGGGTGCAACTTATAATTTTATTTAGTGGTTTTCTAAAAAAAGATTATGTAATTAGATGGCATTTCTGAAATGGTAACCTTTCTAAATATAAATTTACAAAAATCTAAATAATATCCTCCGATATTCACTTAAAACAATAAAAAAAGAATATTGAAAAATATAAAATGCAATATCTCATAATATTTATGATTTTTTATTTAGGATCGTTTGGTTGACATTAAAATAGTCTAAATAAAAAAATTATATAAAATAGAAATGTAATGAGTCAAAATGACATCAAAATTTTAAAAAATATCCCTATGTTTAGATAATAGAAAAATAAGATAAAAATAAAATATTACTACCTATGTACGCAGCTCCTGTAATTTTCTCCAATTTTTTTATTTTTTATGAGAAAACGTTACTTTGTAAATTTTTTACATAGATTTATTTTGACCATTTTTAAAATTCTTTCTAACTAAATTTCAATCATCCAGGCAGAAGAGAATTTATGAATTTCAAATTTTACATTTCTTTCGTACAATTTCATGGCAACAAAACCCTTGGGGTTCGTTTGGTTACAATTAAAATAATATAAATTAAAAAAAATATTCATAGGAAATAGAAATATAATGAAATGAAATAACATAATTTTTTTAAAAAAATTTCTTTCATGTTTGAATAATAAGAAAATAAGATGTAAATAAAATATTTCTTTCTTTATTCATTTCCCTCCTAAAATTTTTCCTAATATTTTTTAGTTTTTAGGGTCCAGTTGGTTAGCATGGAAGTAGTATAAATGAAAAAAAAGAATCATAGAGAATGGAAATGTAATAAAATGAAAAGACATGAAAATTTTTAAAAATATCTCTTAAATGGCTAAATAATAGGAAAATAAAATGAAAGTGGAATATTGTTTCCTATGTGCACGTGCCTCAAAAAATTTCTCTCAACTCCTTTTATTTCTACAAGAAAATTTTACTTTGTAAAATTTTTACATAGATTTATTTTAACTAAAATTTTAAAAAATTAATTAAATTTTGAGACATTCAAATATAAAAAAAAAATTTACCCACATATTTAACATTTCATTCGTATAATTTAATGACAACCAAACTGACCTTTATAAAAAAAGTTGTTTTGTAAGATTTTCACAAAGACATTTTGACTGAAATTAAAATTTTACTTGATTAAATTTTAACACATCCAAATATAAGAAAATTTTTTATCTTTAAATTTTACTTCTTCCATACAATTTCTCGGCATCTAAAGAGACTTAAATGAAAATCCTCACAGACATATATAGTTGAAAAGTCTTAGAAATTTTGTTAATTTAAGAAAATATCTTTAAAAAAATATAGAAGGGACATCTATCAAAAGTTTCTTGATTAATTAGATAAGTAGATTGATTGACGACAAATATAGCACTTTTCACCTTTATGTATGCACTTCTCGCATGATTGACAAAAGTAATACAAGGATCAAATCAAATAATATTTTTAATATTGAATTTTAATATATTTTGATTGAATAAAAAATAAAATGATTTTGATTGTTGACCCATAATTGAAGTCAAAGTGATTTTTTAGAGAATCGGATAAAATACCCTGGACTTGCAAGATACGACAATTTTTTTAAAAAAAATAATAGGTTAAATAGCTGCATCCAACTGCGAACGCAGTACGACGTGCTAAATCGGACCGGGTTCAAACCATGTACCTGGCCAGACCAGCTAGTGTGGTATTGGTTCAACCCTAGGTGAAACATACTTAGTATGATATATATATATATATATATATATATATATATATATTTATAATATTCAATTGAGCTACACGATTATATACAGCTTAAATGAACTACACTTTTATGATAGGTTTATTTAAATGGATCATACAATATAGTGTCCATTTCATATGAAATACATTGCCATAGTAGCAGGAGGTTGATGAATTTTCGACTTTTTCAAACTTCAATATGACTTATCTTTAAATATTTTAAAAATATATTAATAGAAAAATATTTTATTATTAATTTTTAAAAAAGATTAAAATGAGAAGATATTAGACATTAAATTGTCTCGAAAGTCTAGAAATACCATAATTATTTATTTTTACATGTACTTATGTAAATAGTAAGACGCTACTAAAATGCTGTTAATAGAATGTGTAGTTCACGGCTCGGAAAGCCTTTTTTAATTACTATTAACTTGTTAAAATGGTGCATTGTTTTCCTCCATCAGTATAAGCTTTGTGACGTGGAGTCCTCAAAATTTTGAACTATTGGACTCATGCACCGCGGGCCTGGATGAACGGTAGTCCACTATCTCCTTCAAACTTGAGAGAGACCTTGGGGCAACCTAAAACAAGGAAAACCAGAAAATCATACCATTAATTTACTCCTACCAAAATTAATCTCTTTTGTAGACTTCTACTTCTACACCCCTAAAGAAACCAATCCATGACAGCCGAATCCGTCGAACAGGTGAAGGGGCCATGGAGCCCCGAGGAGGACCAGGCGCTGATGTCCACCGTCGCCCGGCACGGCCCAGGGAACTGGCCCGTCATCAGCCGCTCCGTCCCGGGGAGGTCGGAGAAGTCATGCCGGCTCCGGTGGTGCAATCAACTCAGCCCCGACGCACGGCGCCAGCCCTTCGCGCCGGAGGAGGACGCCATCGTCGTCGCCGCCCACGGCGTCCACGGCAACAAGTGGGCGACCATCGCCCGCCTGCTCGCCGGCCGGACTGACAACGCCGTCAAGAACCGCTGGAACTCCACACTCAAGCGGAGGCTGAAGGTGGCCGCCGGTGGGGCCCCCAAAGAGAAGAGGACAAGAATGAAGCGCCAGGAAGGCGGCAGCGGTGCTGAGGGCGGAGCGGCAATGGCGGTGGCATTAATGGCAGAGTGGGATATCGATGACCCGATGACGGAGCTGCGGTTGGGGCCGCGGGGACGGCGGCGGTGAAGAATCTGAAGGTGAAGTGCGGAGACGATGGGAAGGCGAATTATATAATCATATAATGACGGGTGACTTTATGGTGTTGGTGAGGAAGATGATCGCCAAGGAGGTGCGACAATGTATGGCGTCGGCAACTTTGAACTGCGAAATTGTGCTTTGAAAGTTAGATGAGTAGGAATGATGATGAGATATGCTATTACCATATTGTGCGAAATATTTTTTATGTCCTTTTACTAGTGTTCCCGAGAAAACAACTTGCTTTTATCAATACTGCTCTGAAATACTTGCAGTTCTCGATGTCTACTATATCTCTTTTCTAAAGTTGCTATGTTTTTCGTTTTTGCATTTTGCAATGGTTTATCAACTATCGTATGTTAACGTGCATGTGCCAACTATTTTTAGTTTATTAAAATCTATAATGTTCAGAACTATAATTATTTTCTTATTACAGCAAAATGTTAATGTGGTTGTGCAATGTACGTGCTTGAGCTTGTTTAGATCCATGTCTGTTGGAATATGCTGTTTATTCTTTTTTATGTGGGTGTTAATGTTAAAAATATGAGAGATACTTGGGAAAATTTAATTAAGGGTAATATTATAAACTTCAGGACTTTCTAAATGTCGGCTCAAAAATAGATCATATGATATCGTATAAATCCAATTCAAAAGACTGATATCGAGCTATTAATTAAGCTCGTATATATACTCTACTAAAGCAAAATTAATAGGTTTCAAGTTTTCATAAAAGTAGGATGCGGGATCAAAATTCAAGAATATTATTACTCTGGTTTAAATTAATGGGTTTCAAGTTTTCAACAAATTAGGATGTGGCACGTAGGTTCATGGTATGCATGGTTTAATCAGAGGCTAAACCAAGGCTAGATTGGGTTTACCAGTTAAACCGAATTTAGTATGAAATTATATTTAAATAAGTAATAAATAAAATTTTAAATAATTTTTATTTAAAATTAATTTTAGCTTTATATACATAAGCTACAACTTTTATATTGAGATTTTTAGTGAGTCCCGCTATTTAAATTCCACATAAATAAACATAAAAGTAAATTACTAGGGTGCTTAAAGAATATAAAACTTTTAATCATTTCATCTTAATTTTAAGTAAATATAAAATTTAATTAATTTTTTTAAACTAAATACAATTTTTTAAAAATCTAAAATCAGGTGATAATGATCATGTCTAGAAAAGATGAAAATCTATCGACCTTTCACTTGTGCACTTCACTTTCCATATTTATAAACTCCATCACGTGGGACTTACTAAAAAAGTACAAATTAGAGGTGTTGCTTATATAAGTTATATATACAAGGCATTGTTCACCTTAATTTTTCTCAATATAATATAATAGTTATAAACATAAATTGTACACGAGGAAGTTCTATACTCAAGTACTAATTATATCCTCCATACATTTACTAACATCGTATAACACTTCATTAATTTCATACCTTTATGTATGTGCTTGGTGCCATATAATTGACAAAATAGGAACTAACTCAAAGTATAATGATCCCGTCAACGTTCAAACTAACAGACCTAATCATGTATTTAAAAATAATTAACCAAAGTTAAACATTCTAAGCACACCCAAACTCGGATACTAGACCTTATTGTAATAAGTATTAGATGTGAAACTAACTATTTAGGGGGATCCTACATTCTAACCATATTAAAAAATTTTGGCTTTAAAATTCCTTTCTTATAGTTCATGAGCCTAATCTACAAGATGAATTGGGATGGGCTCTAATAGCACTTGAAACAATCTAATCTAAAATGCAAATGGTTAACCTTTATGTTGTAAATACATCTCTAATAACATAAGTGATTTTACCCTAGTAGGTAGGTATTGGATGAGGCACAAACTATTTAGAGATCTTATACAAATAATGT
Organism: Piper betle; assembly: GCA_033002965.1. NCBI lineage: Eukaryota > Viridiplantae > Streptophyta > Magnoliopsida > Piperales > Piperaceae > Piper > Piper betle. The sequence goes on along the minus strand of JAURVB010006323.1, from coordinate 94,185 downwards.
TTTAAATATTGATTTTAATATAGTTTGATTTTAAAATAATTGAAAATATTGGATTAATACTAACCTTCTGGAAAAGTCAAATATTTTTAAAAAAATTTGGATAAAATACAATAGTAGTTGCAAAATACAATAATTTTAGCAAACTTGACCGGGTGCATGTGTGGGACGATGTTCATGATTTAATTATCGTAACATGAGGTTAGTGAAATTGTGGATCTAATTTACATTGTTAAAGTATATTAATAGCATAAATGACATTTTATTATTAATCTATTGTAAATGAGATTGTACACATTAATAAGTTTAAGTTGTAAATCTAATACTAATCTCTTTTTATCTTTTATTTTTTGGGCCCATAAGCCTACGATATAAATCGGATTGGAGAGTTATGTAGAGCTTGTAATATTTTTTAAATTAGACTGTGATTTGTATAAAAAGTATGTGAATATGATTGACACCTTGAAAACTAATTGCACTAACTCGTTAATATATATTTATAGCACAGAGTCATATATGCAAATGAGATTAGAAATTTCATTGACCCAGGCAAAATATTTAGGTGTTTTTTGGTTATTATAAGAAGAAACTTGAAAAAAAAACTTAGCACATCACAATATCTATTCTTGCTAAAAATAGGGTAACTAAAAGCTAGGCTATGATAACAAGGGAGATTCAACCAATCAAATTATAACAAAAAGGAAATCAAATTATTATATTCTATTTTCTTGTTTAATTAAAATTTTTCTTTATAATTAAATTTATCCTTATCTTATCATTGCATTACACTTTATCTCATTATTTCATGAAAAAGTTAATTTATAAAATTGAAATTTATCTCTAAGCTGTCTATAACCGAGCATCTTATAGTGTATATATGTATACAAGACTACAAGTATATATATGTATATACTAGGCAAAGCCGATCCCTTATTTTCTTTTATAATGACAAGGTCTTTGAACTGTGGAACTCACGCGCCGCGGGTCAGGATGAACGGAGCTCCACCATCTCCTTAAAACTTGAGAGCGAAGACACCCGAAAAGGGAAATCAGGAAATCCCATCATTCCATTTATTTGAAGAGAATCATACCATCTATTTGCTTCTACTAAAATTAATCTCCTCTACAGCTTCTATTTATACCCCACCCCGGCCTCCTAAGGGAAGGGGAACTCAACGCACACACAATCCATGGCGCCATCTGCACCATCCCTGCCGCTGTCCTCCTCGCCGTCCTCCTCCTCCCATGCATTGGAAAGGGAAGCCGAGTCCGTCAAAGAGGTGAAGGGGCGGTGGAGCCCCGAGGAGGACCAAGTACTGACATCCATGGTCGCCCGTCATGGCCCCCGGAATTGGATCGCCATCAGCCGGTCTGTCCCCGGGCGGTCCGAGAAGTCTTGCCGATTCCGGTGGTGCAACCGACTCAGCCCGAACGTGCAGCGCCAGCCCTTCACCCCGGATGAGGACGCCATCATCGTCGCCGCCCAAGGAGTCCACGGCAACAAGTGGGCGACCATCGCACGGTTACTTACTGGCCGGACCGACAACGCCGTCAAGAACCGCTGGAACTCCACGCTCAAGCGCAAGCTGGCAGGCGAGGGGAGGCCGGAGATGAAGATGGTGAGGATGAAGCACTTGGAAGGTGAAGGCGGCGGTGCCGAGGATGGAGCGGCGGCAGCGGTGGAGGGGGATGATCCGTTGACGGAGCTGCGGCTGGGGCCGGCGAAAGGGAAGATACAGTGCGGCGACAATGGGAAGGAGAGCATTCCGGCGAATTATGTAATGACGGATGAGCTTATGGGGTTGATGAAGAAGATGATTGCCAAAGAGGTGTGGGAATGTATGGGTTCGGTGACTTTGAACGGCCGTGGGTGATTTTAGCTTTTAGTCGTTTCTTCTTTGTTTCCTATTTTTCGTCTTATGAACTTTGTTTTGCTTACAGAGTTTTTAGTATACATCTATTTTTTTAGCACTCGTACTTGGATAAAAAATAATAAATATAACTAATTAACATATAACAAAAAACAATTATTAAATTTTTTTAAAATGTAGCAAATCCAGTCAATTAGAGAGTATATATATAAGGCTCAGAGTCTTTGGTGCAGTATCAAAAATTACACTTTTATGTTTTCTTTGCTACTTATGTTGAAGGAGTTATCACCACCTAAACAATCTAATTTCGTTGTTTATTTGACATTATTACCATTTTTCATTATGCAATTGGTGCATATATCACCTTAATATATCGGCTGATGAGGATACCATCGTACATCTATGGTTGGATTCGTGCCTAGAGTTGGCTCTTTAGTTTCTTGCCTCTTTTTAAGTTAGCCATATTAAGAACTAGTCAGAAAACACCAGCCCACTCAACGAGACGTATTTGAAATTTAAAAAAATATATGTATTGTATTAAAATTATTTATTAGAAATTATTAACATAATGGAGATTTCTAATTTTGGCCTAATGATACTTATAAATTTTCCAAATGATGATTAAAAATAAGTAAATGTCATTAATTAAATGGATATATTTATAGAACCATGGAAGATATATGTGTATTCAAAATTGCTAATAACCATTAATATAAAGGATATTCCTAACTGGACTACAATAAACTTATTGTACTATACAGACACTATTTCTAATAAAAAAAGAATTATTTCTCATTAATAGTCAATAACACAAGTTTAATCATGAAAATATATGAGCCGTAATATATAACTTTGTTGTAAATATCAGTCCTCATTTTGTTTCAAGAAAAAAATTGACGAATAGTTATTAGTAGAGTTTTATTACAAATAATGAGAATAATTTTATTAGGAATAATGATGAACAATTTTTGTTTAGAATAGGAAGAGAAATAATGAGTCTGTTGCTTCTTAAATTAAATGTTTAGAATCTTCAATGAAAATTAATAAAGAGAGTAATATATACTAGATACTTTTAATCAATTATTCAAATAAATAAATAAATATCTTAAATATAGTACAGATTTTAATTAAAGTAGAATCATTTTATTCCAAGGCTCTCATATTAAAATATTATCAGCACATCAAATTTTTTTTGCCGATATTAATTATGAACCACCGTTCATATTAATTTAATATGGGGCACGCATTCCCTCAAACTTAAAATTTAGACATATAATCTAATATTATGACTGATTGAAAATACCAATATAAACTTTTGAATCAAGCTAATGCTCCACTAAAATGTTTTAAATTACGATGGGTATCAAAATTCAAGAATGATGTTATTTGATTGGGGGAAATTTTATATTTTCAAAACATACTGTGGCCAACTGTTACGATATTCAAATCCCGCAAGTGGACGGATCATTCCAATAATATTATGATATTTAAATCCCGCGAGTGTATTGATCATTCAAATAATAAAATTACAAAATCAAATATCAACTTAGAGAGACCTTAATTAGAACTGGGCAATCAATCAAGAATATTTAAATTGGTTCTACCCAAGAGTGATAAATGTCAAAATTGCGATAAATTTATAAAATTGATAATCCTAATAAGTTTAGTTACTTATTTTTATTATATGCAATATAAATATGACTTTCAATAACTCCGTTAAAATCATTAGGATTATCAATTTCATCACTAGAAAATATCATTAGCCTATTTTCAACCACTCAACTAAAACTAAAATCTATTGATTATTAATAATGATTAACTTCAATAACTTAAGGCCTAGACTTCACAACAATTCACTTATTTACTTTGAATTAAATCAATTTAATATTCTTTTCTACCAATTACTACAATAGGTATTAAGGGAACGAATTTATTCATACCTAGCTAGCTATCTCAATTATTATGAATTTAGGACTCTAATCTAAATATTATACCTCCATGTAATTAGAATTCAAATAATATATTAAAAAGTCCTTATTTATTTATATACAGTGAATCTTACACACAAATCACTTTTCATGGGAAAAAAAGATTATTTATTAAAAATCTCATCTTTCTTTGTTGGAAAAAATTAGATCTCTATAACAATAAAATGGCCAAGCTATTGCAAGCATTAATTGGAAAATAGAATAAACAACCTAACAGTAATAATTAAGTAGACAAAAAAATAAATATGGTAAACCTAAACAAATATGATCCATTAAAATCTTAGACAATAAATTTAACCATTATAGATTCAAATAGTATCAAGGAATTCATTGCTAACATCAGAGTCATAACAAATTTCAAAAGAAAAGAAAAGTAATAACAACAATAAAAAATACAAAATAAATTAAAGAATAAAGACAACCCTTAGGCAAAGTCTTCCTCGCGTCAATCCAATTGCTCTTGCCTCTTGCACACACCAATGAAATTTTTAACCCATCAAAAGTTGCTCTAGATCGTGCATTAAGAAATATTTACAAACTTCTCAAAGTTAGGGTTTAAACCCATATAAAAGCATGCCCAAAACGAGAAAAATAATGTCAAAACCAGTTCTATTGCAACCCCAGTACACGAATGGGTATGCCTAGGGTTGCTAATTGAGCGAGCCAGCTCATAAGCATTTAGTGTTTGGCTCGGCTTGACTCGACTCGAAACTCGACATTTAAATACTCGAACTCGAACTCGAATCTTACGAGCCGAGCTTGAGTAAGGTCGTGTTCGACTCAACTCGACTCGGTTATAACTCGAATTCGACTAAAATTCGACTTGTGGCTCGACTCGAACTCTACTCGATAAAATAATACAATAATACAATAATATATTATATTATATTATATTATATTATATATATATATATATATATATATAGACACACACAATATAATAATAAAGAAGTGAGATAGTTGAGATGATAAGTATTTAAATTGTTGGTTCAATTCACATTGAGTGTATTTTTTTTAAGTAAGGGACTTTTGACTTTTAATCAAGCCGGTTTCGAGCTCACGAACAAGGTGGGTTCAAGCTCGGGAAAATTAAATAATTTAAGTGTATTCGAGCACGAGTCGAGCTCAAACACATAAAAGATATTCGAGTCGTTTGATCTCGAGTCGAATATACTTAAACTGTTTAATTTTTATGAGCTCGTTCCCCATTCGTGAGCTCGAAACCAACTCGATTAAAAGTCAAAAGCACTTCACTTTAAAAAAAAATGAGGCCAATGTGGTTTGAACCCACAACCTTGAAGTCATCAAGGTGAATACTTACCATCTCAACTATCTTACAACTTTGTTATTATATTGCATATATATATATATATATATATATATATATATATAATAAAATATAATATAATATAATATAATATAATATAATATAATATAATATAAAGACTATATTATTATATTATTTTATCGAGTCGAGTTCGAATCTAGCTACGAGTCGAGTTCGAGACGATTTCGAGTTATAACCGAGTCAAGTCGAAGTCGAACACGACCTTGCTCAAGCTCGGCTCGTAAGATTCGAGTTCGAGTCGAGTTCGAGTCGAGCATTTAAATGTCGAGTTTCGAGTCGAGTCAAGCCGAGCCGAACGCTAAAGGCTCACGAGCTGGCTCGCTCAATTAGCAACCCTAGTTTGGGTGCATATTTAATCCCGCAGAGGAGCAACTTCAAACGATCATAACTTTGGTTACCAAAATTCAAATGATGCAATTATTGATTCGTTGAAAATCTCTTAACGTCCTCTATTAACTCCATAATGTTTTAGCTTCTAACTCACTATTTTCTTGGGATATTAATCTTCAAACGTAGAGACATTAAAACATGCACTTGACCCACAACAATACACCAACGTCTTATATATTTTCTTCTTTCCCCTCGACTTTCTCCTATAATAAATATTTATTTTGCTTGATCTTGAATCATACATGTAAAACCAAGGTCAATAAACAAAAGCAGATCTAAATTCAACTAATTGTTCCGAAATCATAAAACCTAGCCAAGATTCCCGAGCAATGTGTGGGCATTGCATAAATTGATTTATTGAAAAAATATTGAGATAAAATTTTTTATTAAATATTTATAAAAAGAACAGAAGTTTGTTGTTATTGATTATATATTTTTGTATATATCATATATATTTTGAAATCTAATGCATACAAAGAAGATATTATTTGTTAAAAAAGTAATTTTGTGATTTAATGGACTCAATTTTTGCTTGAAACTTAGTTTTATTGTTAGTTATCAGATATACGGTTATTTTTGGAGATTGATTGTTTATCAAAAATTTATTTTTGTGACTTTGAATCTGACTTTTATTGTTAATTAGAAAAATCTTAATTTTATTTTTAATCAGAAGGTTATAGTTGTTTTTAGAAATAACTTATTGGTGGAAACCTACAACTAAGCTAGATACCTAAAAAGTCTTATAACTTACTATACAATCAAATAAGGATTTTGATAAGCCCAGTTTGATCATATTAAGAATTTAATTGAATACCATTAGAGTTTCTTTTGGACCCTCGACTGTTTACTAGTAGAAAATATATTTTAGAACTTTTACAATTAGGAAATCTTAATATATGAGAGACATTGTTAAATTAAAACAAAGCTAGCGGCCACACCATGCGGGGCCCCAAGTGTGCTCGCATGGTGCGGACGCAATAATGATTAGTTAAATTATGTTGGGACGGGCACAATTAGAATATCCAAACCCAACCTTTAACAGCCAACACTATTTAACGCTTTTATTGTTGATTTTAGGTGTTTATACAAAATAAAGTTCAGTCCACGTTGTAGATAAGCGTCAATCATTTCAAATACATTTATGGCTGTATTAGCCAGTCAACTAATTCCGCAGTGACTAGCTATGCTGATTTGGTATTGACTATAGATTAAAATTACAATCATAAAATTTGATAATTGATCAATATAGATTTATAATACCCGTATAGGTAGGAACTATAGTTATGTCTCTAACACGTTTTGTGTTTTTATCATTAACCGGGACAACATAGTTGAGATCATGATAATGAAATATATTTTCTTTTCTTTATATCATAAGATGTCCATTTTCAACCCCATGACCGGGCCCACGTTTATTGTCGATTGACTGACAAATGTGAGCTCTTTGCAGAAGTGTTCCAAAAAATTTGGCATAGAAAAGCATCACATCTGCATATTGCTTTCTTGATGTATATCAATATAAAAAACATTTTATTCGCAGGTGGTCACAAAATAAATGCTATGAAATATTAGTCCCATTTGTGAACTTGCATTTTTACTAACAGTCAAGCTTTAGGCATGCAATGGAGTAGGAGGGTGAGGAAATGGAAAACGAGGAAAGGCATGACCGCAAACTTCATTTTCCCGACCCGGCAGTGCAACCCGTTCCTCACTCCGCATGCGACCAAGTAGGGCATCATCTTTCGGCCGAGCACCACCTCGAGCCCGACTCCGACGCCCTGCGTCGGACTGGCCACCATCTTGGCCTTGCTCAGGCCGCAGTTCATGAAGCTCCTAAAATCGTTGAACTCGTATACTCTGTGAGGGAACGTCTGGTTGGTAACGGGTGGTTTGTACTTGAAAACTGCAAATCAATTCACATATATAAGACACAAGAATGCGCTTAGCGTCGGTGTATAAATGTTTTTAATTAAAACTATGATTTATAAATCAGGCCATTCAAAGTTTCAGGCATGGGCATCCATTGTTTTATGAAATGATTAAATCTTGTTTATTCATTTAAATGTTACATATAAGATTGTCATAACCTGCCAAAAGTGTAACATGATTCATTTCATGGTTCTAGTCTTTGTTGGTTCTAATTTAGCTTACCATTTAATACCGTTTTTGTCTGCTTTATTAATATTTATACTAGGGCCATTTGCCTTGGTTAGTGTGTAAGGGTATAATTTTAGGTTTTGGCATTGTATGCATGGGGATCTTGGATATACTCTTTTCATTGTATTCATTTTGGCTCTTGTTGCGCTTTATTTGGATTTTTCGATGGTTGTGAGCTTTAGATCACTTTGACTTTTTACCTCGAACCTATTTATAATTGTCTTTGGTTTTGTGTACGTGGGAGTTGTATTAACAACAACTAGAGCTTAACCAAGGAGTAAAGGTCCACTGCTAAATTGATGACACGTGTCAGTGTCATGTCGGCCTCGTCAACATCCATGAGTCACTGTCTGATTGGTTCGAATCAGTATTTATACTCCTATTTGTTCCCTCCTTTCATCCTTTTGCCATCGCGAAGAGCCAACAGTAGGCTCCCGTATCTCTACCATTGGGCCACCTCGGACTGCCACACCACCGCCGTTACATTGCCAGTGTGGCCGTCTGTTGACCCGGGCATCGCTGCCCCTTTCCATCGATGAGATCACCGAAAAGGAGCCAACTTTCTTGCCTAAAACTGACTTTGGCTTCTACCGTCAGACTTCTTCGCCAATCCAACTACTGTCACACCACCATAGACATCGCCGGCTGTGCTAATCTCTTCCCTGGACCACCGGCTATTGATCAGGAGCATTTCCGACTTCATTTGTCATCAGAGTTGCCGTCAGCAATGCTAGAAAGTCTCGGTAATAATCCAGCACACAACCGCCTTTAGAACCATTTTTTGGCCGATAGCCATGACATCGCTATTTACCACCACTTCCATCGTGACTACCACACTGTGGGCAATTGATCGTGGCCATGCTTGCCGCTGGAGATGTCACTGTTTACATCTCACAGTTTTGACCCATTGTGCTAATTTTATATCTTATTGTCCATAATATGTCATTTATTATATTAAACCCTTATCTATGACTATATTTAAAAATTACTAATTTGGTCTTTTGTTTTTAAATTCCGGATTAGGCGTTACGGACTTGAATTTCTCCATTCTTGCTTTTTACTCGTTCGTTTCAGGTACCACTGTGTCAGTGACCATCTCACCGCTAGATCGACATTTGGAGTACGGGTGACAGGTATGAACTTGTCAATGTTGCCAGAAGGAGTATGGGGACGGGAAAGCTTTCTATACAAACACTTACGCAACATTTTAGTTGTGTCCTGACTTATACCTGTTTTGTGATTTATTTCATCATTTTCTAATTTGGTTTATGTTCGTATATGGATATTCGGTATTGGTTTATGATATAGGCCGGGTTGCACGAATCGGCCGATTCCATGCGGAATCGGCCGATTTAAATCGGATCAGCATCGCGCCGATCCGATTTCGGGGCTGAATTGGTCCCCGAATCGCTCGGTTTCGGCCGATTCCGACCGATTTAACTCAGAATCGGAATCGGCCGATTTAAATCGGAATTAGTTTTTTAGAAATTATCAAAATACCTAGGTATGATTTTTATTAAATTATTTAAGCATGGGTAAAATGGTAATTTGGATTTTAAAAACCTAAAATCAAACCCCTCTCCCCCCTTCCGCCGTCGCGTTCGCTCCGCCGCCCTCCGCCGCGCTTTGGCCGTCCGACCTCAGCTTCGTCCGACCACGCCACCGCCCGCCCGATTCCGACCTCAACTCCGCCCTTTGCCGCGCTTCCGCCATCCGACGCTCCGCCCGATTCCGAACTCAGTTCCGCCCTCCGTCGCGATTCCGCCGTCCGACCCTCCACCCGACCTTCCGACCACGCCACCGCCGTCCGATGCTCCGCCCGATTCCGAACTCAGTTCTGCCCTCCGCCGCGATTTCGCCGTCCGACGCTCCGCCCGACCTTCCGACCACGACACCGCTGTCCGACCTCAGCTCTGTCCGACCACGCCACCGCCACCGTCCGACCTCAGTTCCGCCCTCCGCCACGCTTCCGACCAAAAATTTGGATAAATTTGGATTTTTTATTGAAATTGAATATTGTGATGTGAAAATTGTTATCTATGATGTTCTAATTGATTAATATGACGTGCGAATTGTGATGTCCAAATTGAAATTTTGTGCGTGCGGTAAATTGTGATGGGCGAGTATGTGCTATGTGCAAATCGTGATGTGCAAATTATTGTTGTATAAATACTTGAATTTATGTATTTATGTTGAGAAATTATATAATTATGTATTTCAGGTATTTCTGTTATGAGTTGGCAAATTTTTGTATATGACTTATTTGGACCGATTCAACTGAACCGATCCTTAGCTGATTCAGACCAATTCCGATTCCGATTTCGATTCCCTGGAAAACCGATTCCGATTCCGATTCCGATTCATGCAACCATGGATATAGGACATAGATTATTATTGGGGAATTATTATTGTATGTATGAATTGACGGATTATAGTTTATAATAACTATTGACTTTGTAGATATTACATTTTTTTATTGTGTATCATCAAGGCATCCATTCAAGACTAGTCGGTAGCATCTCATAAATTCATGCCTTGTATATGTTAATGGTTGTCTTCCTTTGAGATGCCAAAGAGGGTTATAGGTATAACACCCTTCGTCTAGTTCACTTTTAAATTAGATCAAAATTATTATGATAAGTTGAGTCATGCCTAAATTGATTGATCTCTAATACTCGTAGTAAAAAAATCAAAATAATTTTTAAAGCGTCTTAGGAATTAAAGGCACCAACTAAATGCAGAACTAAACACTCATCAAAAAAGGATTCATAGATACATGCAACAACCTGACACGGCAACTACGTGAAAACACAACGAACAACAAGAACTAAATATATACTAGTAGATAAATAGGAAAATAAACATTGTAAAAATAAATGCTGAAACTTACAATAATATCAGCGTCTCATCTAGAGACTTGCCATCATATTACGCATAAATAAATATTCCGACAAATAAATAAAAGAAACATAAAAAACAGTACGTTGAGCATAAGTTTGTACAGTGACTTGTTGTCCTTCCATCAATGTTAGCTCAATATATACAACGACCCGCCCTCTTTTCACAAATAATTAATCAAAGGGCTGACCATTGGTTAATATGATAATAAAATAATTAAATAAAGAAAACTAATATCATGAGTACAAGCAGAATATAATAGAGTCAAGCTTTGTCAACATCCGTATAATATACTAATAATAAGTCATAATAAAATAATAACATATCCAAGTCCAACATATCATATCAGCAACCTAATAGAAGTCTCCATATTTAATTATATTTATTACATGAATGTTTAAATGTGACTAATATAGAAATAAAGATAACTATTTGTTGATCATCCGTCTCTTTGCTCTTCAGATCTTCTCACCTGTTAACCTGCATACAAAGGTAAATTTTTCCCACTCATCACTAGATAACTAGTACTGAATTATCTACTTATATACATAATAAACAATAATAAGAAAATATGAATAAATTAAATAAATATTGATAAGATAGACAATAATATACATATTCAATATTAAACTTATGTACTCCTATACATAATATTCAATATAAATCATAAATATAAATAAATATATATATAATTTAATCAACACTTAGGATCAAACTACATTAGACCAATTATTTACTTAATTAATCTAATTTTACCTTAGTTAGAGTGTGACTACTCCTTAGTAGCATTTGCTCTTTCATTTTTTTCTACATCTAGTATTTACTAACCTTTGCATTAGCTTCATCCTTTAATTATGTATAAGCGAGAGACTTTCGTAGTGAATTAGCCCCACTAAGTTATCTCAATTACACATATTTTTGTATGTTTCTACATTCATGTTCCATCAATTAGTTTGTCGATTTTGTAATATGTACCACACACATTATTAACTTATCTTTTCACAACAATAAAATAAGAGAAAATAATTTTTTTATTAACCTTACTTTTATTATATTATGTTACTCATCGACCATGAATAATTTTTGCATTTGCATATCAAACATTGAGTTTTACATGATAATCAGTCACGCAACCCTCTAACAAAGCCCCCACAAATGATCATATGTATTGCATGTGTACAACCACCTACCCAACTCTCGCACGGGCTACTGTGGATGTTTGAAGTTTCATCGGTATGACCTGTTAGTTCAAACAATTTATCTTTCATCTTATATTATAAGTTAAGGCTACATACCGTCATTGCTTTGACTTAACAATATAAAAACATAAAAACCAAGTGCTTTAGTTTCCATTTTATTTCTCAATCAGATTACCTAACATCTATTAGGTTTCACATCCTTTTCACATTCGTTAAATTTCGATTCAACCAAACTGTTTAATCACATAGCAAAAATGAGAATTTTTTATTTTGTGCCCCCTCTAATTATTTGTCATTAAAACATAATTAAGTTAAACAATTCTCAACAATTCACCTATAGCTTTGCAAGAAACTATCTAAACATATTCTAAACGTGATGAAACCACTTTTTGATATCAAAATTAATAGTTAAGAATATTTCTTGCCAATTAAAATTCCTACTTTATTTTTATGCAACTCATCCTTTCATGCATCAAATAACACAAAAATTGATATCTACATTGCTTGACCATATTCGCCTTCATAATAATCAAGTTCATGTTCCCAATTATGATGTACATGAATCAAATAATTATTTAAACTTGATTTTACAATGAATACACACGTTCATACATAATTCACACAAAACACAACATAAATATGTGCATAATGCAAGAATTAATTATGTTAAGGTTGTATTACTAACCTCTTCTTCGATTGTTTTCGATTGAGGATGACTTAGAAACATTCTAACCACAAAAAGATGAAGAATAATGCTAAAACAAGAGAAAGAGATGAGTGTCTCACTCACTAATGGAAGAGGAGAGGGTGGCTCTTAAGTTTTTAAAAAGAAAAAAGCCAAATCCCCTCAAATGGTGCTTATATTTTCCTACCCTAACTTCCTTTTTTCTAAATTACCCTTCAACCTTCTACAAGCCTAGAAAAACCTCCTATCCACGTTCTAACTCTTAGCTAAACCATAAAGGTCACTAAGGTTCTACCGTTAAACCATATTCGATAAAATTCGACCAATTCTGTCCTTATTAGTTAATTGTGTAACCTTTTATAATGCTCGCTCTACTTAAATGACCCTCTAGACAATTATAAGTGTAAGCCAACATTGAACAAATAAATCAACAAGGCAAATAACTAAATACATGGAGTTGGTCCAAACTTGAAAACATCCACTTGCTCGTTTAGGCAATTCCCTTAACTATTTACCTGTTTCATCAAATTTACTCTGACTGACTGTCATTCTTCACTTCTTTCTTTCTAGGCTTTGATCTTCCACCTCACACAAAGTATAATCAACTATTTTCGATAAGCAATTAATGTATCACATACTATAATATGTTTACAATATAAAGAACAATTTTATCCCGATAAAAAATACTAAGTATGCCCATATAATTTATCCAAACAACACCAATTGAAAGTAATAAAAATTACTAGATGTTACAACATAGGGGAACACTAAGCCTACATATATAATAAGAAAAGCGTTAGATGTCACTAGTCCCAAAGTAACTAATACAAAATGGCAAGTGGGAGCCGACTCTCCTGAAGAAACAAAACCATGTAAATAACTTCATGGGAACAATCAATGGGCATCTACTCGGAGGCCTCCCGCTCAAGTCATAGAAGCACCCCACTGGTAAGATGTTGAACTGTGCCACTCTCAACAATAGCAATCATTGTTTCCAATAAAGGCTGAATTTTTGAAAATAGCAATCAACCTCAAGGGTTATTAATCATAAAAAAATGTGTTTAGATGTCTCGTCTTAAATGAAATACAATAAAACAATCATTTAATATATCCCATGATCTGAAAATCAAAACAATAATAGAGTAGAGCGATAAATTTAAGAAGTAAGTTCTAGCAAGCCTATGGTTCAAACTTCAAGTGTGTCGTCTCATCTACAACGAGCACATACTCTGAAACATCATAACCAATTGCTCAATTAAAGTTTAACAACTCTATATGATTTGTGATCATAGTGTGCACTCACATCAATATGCAAATGGTTCAAATAAGAAGCAGCACTAAATAAATAATAATTAGACACTCAACCAGAAACAAAACATTCAAGCACCTAAAACGATAAATAAGTAAGCTACAAATAAATAAATAATAGGAGAATAAATAATAATAATAATAATAAAGTACATACAAGACATCAAATGAGAAACAATAATCAATAATTGACTAAATAAACATAACAACAAATAGATAAATAATTCAATAATAAATGCACAAATAATAAATAAATTGCTAAACATGAGTAAGCAACATGTGAATATCAAATAAATGCATTCATAAATAAATAAATAGCATCTAATCAGTAGTGACAATAAATAAATAATAATTAAATAAATATATAACTAAACACAAACGAATGATAATACATGAATGAATAAATAAATAAGGAAAAAAACAAACAAACAAACAAATAAATAATAAACATGTATAATAGTGTGTGAATACACAAATAAATAATAATTAATACTCATATAAGCAAACATCACACTAGACAAATGAATAAAATAAATAAATAAATAAATAAGTAAATAATAAATAAATTGTCATAACATTTAAATATGCCAAACCGTCAAAAAATAAGCAAAGACGTATGAAAATGAGCAGATGAGTGAACTGGACAGGTCAGACCAAGTTGAGCTACTGGGCTGGGTTGACTTGACAAATGAACTTGGCCGGGTCGTGAACATGGTTCATGTGTTGGTTGGATAGGCGAGTAGGCAAGCGTGGGCATGGGTAGGATAGGCAAGTAACAAGATGGGTCATGGACACGAGCATGGGAAAGCGTGCATGGTCACCGGGCAAATTGGCATGATGGGGCATGCAGTGCATGTTGCCAAAGAATGGTAATGACAGCACAACAAACGCTACCGCTAGTCAAGTTTGATGGAGGAGCTGACAGGAAGGTGATGGTAATGCTAGTTGAAGGAGTCTGGCTGTCGACTAGCCAAAATAAGGCTAGGGGTTGGGGCTAGGCTCGATTGGTTAGATGGGAGGAGGGCTACCTATTTGGGTAGTGGCAGAGGGGCACTCATCAATGCTAGAAAAAGGCCTCAAAGGTGGTAGCAATAGTGTTGGCGAGCAAAATGCCATGGCCGGTGGCAAATAGGGCAGCGCTAGTGCTAGTATGTGGTTGGGGTCGATAGTCGATTGTGAGAGGGCATTAGTGGTGGTAGTCTTGTGGCTGGAAGGTGGACAAAGGCTCACTAGTGATTTATATATCATGGTAATACATTTTAATCAAAATACAGCGAAGATAAAAATAAGAAAATCATCCCCAAAATTGAAATTTGTCGACTAGTTTATTATAAAAGTTCAAGCAGTTCGTAAAGAAAATTATTTAAATTTTCTTTAACAAATATAATATATTTTCTATCATACTTAAGGTTCATGTGATGATAAAAAAAGGTGCAAAATGTACAATTTTTTTGAAGTTAAAATTTAGAAAAAATTAGTTAAAATTGTTTTTTTGTGTTTTTATAAAAAAATTATTGTGATAAAACTTGGAAAGGGGGACCACTTGGCAAAAGAAGTATTATTTGTATCTTAGTACAAAATATACAAAATAAATAATTTTTCAATAAAAGACATATCAATGTCTTTTGTTATGAACTATTGTACATAAAGTTTATAGATTTTTTATTTATTTTGTGCTAACTAAACGAACCCTTAATTGATTCTTTAAAAATTAAAATTATAAATGGCATAGTGGGGGTTTTGTGGATGAACCTTGAGCAATGCTATGTATACTGCTTAACTCGGCTACAGAGTATTTATATCATGGTACAACCGAGAATGTGGACACTTAAAGGCTAAATCACCTCGACTTAACCAAGGGCGTTAGTGATGGGACCACTAAGCATGACGTTAGTGCTGGGAATGTCGAGCATGACCTATCCAATGCATTGTTCGATCATGACATGTTATCAACCCAAGGGCTAAGTATTTGTTTTGTTAATTGCTACAGCGAGTATGCTATAGCAAAGTTGTTTTTGGTACAAATAAGGCTTTTTTCCCCCATCGTAAACGGTATGTTCAATCCCTAATGGCCAACCGAGCAGTTGGCTAAAAAAATATTTTGGGTAATAAAAAATTAGAGTTATTTAGACCAATAGACGATATAAAACCCAGATTCGGGTTAGGGTTTTACTCGTTTGTGATTTGTTCGATCAGGTCAATCTTTAGTCGGTTTGAACGAGTTCGAGATAGACCAATTTTTAAAGTATAAGTATGAGGCTCAGATGGCCATACAAGCATATTATGGTGGCTCAGTATGCCCGACATACAAATAATAGATTTAGTTAGGCTATAACATGACACGAGTTAAGAGTGTATACACGAGGTATACAAATAATTTTTTTTATTGTTAAGGTTTTATGCTTAGATCTAGGCTGTTGCAACATTTAGTATATGCTTGAAATTTTTAGGGTATTTTATTTGCATACAACATAAGGATTTCAGATTACCGAATTGCCCTCATGGATCCAGCTTGATTTGAGTTGCATATTTTCACTCAATTAAGTTCAGGGTTCGAGGCTCATTTAACTTTCTTGCATCGATTCCCACCTATAGAATGACTTTTAAGACTCAACTCATTTTTACTTTTGATGGTCTCAATCCAAGTTTTTCGTTCATATATATATTCTATATACTCAAAGGTGGGTCCCACTAGACCATGAGTTGTCGGATGTTTAGATCGTACCATGTGACGAGATCAAAGGCATCCACATTAGCCCTAGCTTCCTCCCATTGATTTCCAAAGATTTTCCACAATTTTGAGGATTTTTACCTTAGCACCGCGGCCACTTTATCTCGCCACCCTCGAGACCCGGCCCTCCTTCGGCCACCAGATCTTTATGGTCGTGACCACCTCGTAGCTGGCTATTTGGTCCGTACCCACCATTCCCCACCAGCACCACCGCAGTCGCCGCTAGTGTTGGTGTTTTTGCAGTCAATTTTTCCCGCCTTTGCCACCCTTTCGAGCCATTTTCCTACGTCATCGGATGTCTCCTGGTGAAGTTGACCACCTTGACAGCTTCCCTTTGTCGAGATCATTTGTTTGAGACTGACACCAACCTCCATCGTGGCCACAATCACCGCTAGCAACTCGCACTTTCCTGACGGCATTTTTGATCGTTTTCGGCCATTTTTCAACCAGCCACTGGCCGGACATTGCCAGCCATTAGCCCGGATAGTTTAGTCAATTGACGACCAATCTTTTGAGACCACCCACGACCATTGCCATGGCCGCGATCGTAGCCGGTGACGCCACCATACCTGTGGCGATTCTGCCCTCCTTCTAGCCGTTTTTCTGCTAGCCCCTGACTGGACTCCGCCAATCACCACCACCATCATATTCCTCGTAGCATGGGTTGTTGATCTTGATCGGAGGCGACCCTAGCCACGTTGCAGTTGGCGTTTTCCCGTGATGGGCACCGGCCTCCCACTCTGGCTTGTTTGCATGTGTTCACGTTTGTCTGCCCACATTGCGTCTGCCTAGTTGTGCCTGAGTTTGCCAGTTTGATCTCGTGCCATGTCCATTAGTCCAGACCAGCCCAGCTGACCCAGACCCCCAATTTATTTAACCTACACCAAGTTGACTTAGGCCAATTTGGTTCAGTTCAGCCATTTTTGGACCATTTTTGTTCATCCTTACATTGTTTTCGGTAATTCGAGAATACCTATATTAGTTTAGATGCATATTTATATGATTTAATATATTTAGATGTTATAATTATTTTTCTTTCTTTATTATTATTCATTTCTTATTATTTGTGTATTTATTGATTATAATGCATGTTTAAATGATTACTTATTATTATTAATGATATATTTACTTATTAATATTAGTCTTATTTATGTGTACAAAATTGTATGTATATGTGTGTGTGTGTGTGTGTGTATATATATATATATATATATATATATATATATATATGATATATATTTGTTTGTTCATATGTCTATTATTATTTATTTGTATTTAATTATTTATATATTTACTAACACAATATATATGATATTTACCCGTGTTTAGCCGTACATTTATATAGTATAATTATATTATTATTTTATGGTTAGAATATTATTATTGTCATGTATTTATGGTTTATCTATTTATTTATGAGTTTATTTATTTATTTATTATTTGTTATTAGTTATTACCTCTATTATATCTCGATTTGCGTGTTATATGTTTAGTTGTAGGTTTATTTAGCAATCTTCTCTATTAGGATGTACTGATGATGTGAACACACACCACGAACATGCATCATATAAAGATGTTATTTTACTTACCAATGGGTTTCGATGTAGGTTTCGGAACCTATACTCGCCGTAGATGTGCAGACACACTTGGAGCATGGACCACAGGTTAGTAGGACTCTCCCTTTGCTTGATCTTTGCTTGAGTTCCTGCGTGTTGAGTTTAATCGTGTTTTATACGTAGGACGGTATCAACAGTGTTTTATCAGATACATTCGATGTTGGGCCATTTAGTTATATTTTCTACACATGTTTAAGAAAACTATAAGGATGAGATCCCTTGTTGGTTTTTGAACTGAAACTCAAGAAATATATGATACAAGCTTCTTCCCAAAACATATTATATAAGTACATGCATTTTTACTGAATTTCACAAATAAGAAAGTGAGTAGTATGGAGATATGTGTTGTCTACACTAATACTCCTTCAAACCCTGAGGTAATGTGGAATATGAGGGTACTGCATAATGCAACACATTTCCAAAATTTGTGGCGCTATCTTGACCGTTCCTTTTGCTACTCGAGTACCGTAGCGAGTGTAATATAGAAGATGTGAGGGCATAAGTGTTGTATGTATGAATATGAATATTAGTCGTGCATGCGCTCTAACACTTGTTTAAGTATGTTTGCTTACCGCTTAGTGTGAGGTAATTCTAAAGTTTCTTAAATTTCCATGGGTAATAGAATACCCATTGGTCATTTTGTACTAGTTATTTTTTAGACCAGTAATACTCGTTATTGATATTTTCCATATTATATATGTAGGTCTTGCAATCCTAAGTCAACTTTGGTGGGATGATGGATAAACGCTGCACACACTTGAACTCAACACAATTATTTTCTTTCTTACTTTTATTTATATTTAATATGTTTTAACGCATATTTAACAATATCTTTCATACTCATGATGCCAAATGGGTTGTTTTAATCTTTTTTATCGATCCAGTTTTACCGACCAACAACTTTAGACATGACTTGACTTGATCATAACATTTCTAATTCAATTTTTAAGTGAGTCAAAATTGAGCTGTTAAGGCAACTTGCTACAGCATATTTATTGTAGCAGCTAATACAGCCAATTTGGAGCCCGAGTGGAGATGGGGTAATGGGATAATCAAGACAAAAATAAAGCAATAATTTGAGTGGTCTAGATTCCCATCAGGCTAAACCGGAGATTGCCAAGGCTTGTTTATCACACACAATTTTTGTAACACCTCAATTCAATATGACCACAAACTAAATTAAAATATTAAATTTTGGAACGTTGTTCTTGCACTCAAGTATTAAATCTATATGAGCATCCAAAACAGACGTGAACACTCAAGTGCATGCACACTCCTGAGATTGGGCTCATGTAATTATGATATCCTAAATAAATCTACGTTATAAAAGCGTTTTCAAATCCTTGAAAAAATTTGGAGTCTCACTTGTATCTAGGACACGGAAAAATTTCACAAATCCATATAAATTTCATGTTTAACAAAAACAAATGCAGATCATTTGGCAATTTTCATTTCAACACACACAACGCATCATAATGCATTTCACAAATTCATTGCTCATTCACGTCACATTTTCACACAACTACAACACAGTTTAACATTTTTTAGGCTGGTTTGCCTGGTCTTCATATAGGGTTTTATCTTGCAAAATGAAACAACATAGAAGCTCAGCCAATCAATATTTCTTCTTCGTTATGGATACTTGAATAAGTAACATGATTTAATGTATCCGGGTTATTTTAACATTCAGTTCTAGGACTAGGGGTCTTGGAGAATTTTTGCACAAATAGGTTAGACTTACGCGCCCTAGAGTATACCGCTGGTTAGTGATAATAATTTTCGTATATTCAAACACAAGACAACTCTACAGATGAGTTAAAATGCTTGAAGGCTCTCATTCTTGAATAATCATATTGGATCACAAGCCCCACATGCTATTCACATTAGATAGATAGCCTATATAGGCCCATCATCATATTCACATGACCCTCAAGCTCGCTTTCCCATGAGTCATTCTCAATCCTTGAGTCCCTCTAACCAAAACAATAACACTACATTATATAGAAAATAAATGTCAGTAATCAAAGATTACTGGTCTAAAAATAATTAATTGAAAACGTTTTGAACTAGTAAAATGGATGACTCATCATCCATGGAAAACTTCAACATGAGTATCCTAATAGTATCTATGCTAAAATATGGCCAATAGTATCTAATCATAATCACTTACATAAACATGCACACAAACCAGAATACTCAACAGTTATAGTACAACGCATGAGCTAGAATTTGGTCAATGACAATACGCCTGTGGCCAATAGGTCCTAATCTGATCAAAATTGAAACACCGCATAGTCCAAATACACTGAATAGATTCTGCAAAAATAAATACAGAAGATGAGATAAAGATCTCAGTGCATTATGAAGTAATTTTTAGTGCATTATGAAGTAATTTTTGAGATCGAACCCATGTACATATCAAAATGCCTCGAGATTCAGGGCAATTTAATTGAGGTACCAAACACATTAATCAATAATAAGAACTCAGTAAAATTATGAAAATAACCTTAAAATTTTGGGTCAACTATCTAAACTCAACCTTAATGATAATTTCATCGTAAGGACCTTAAATCAAAAGAACTTGAAAGATCTCAAGTCAAACCCACACCTATGTTTGTGAAATCATAAATTATCATTATCAAAATAATTTTATATTGTTCAATAAATTAAGATATATTAGTTATTGCCATTTAAATTAAGATTTTCACACCATGATCAGTTCACAACTAAATACAAGTTAAAATTTTATTATTTTAATTATTTAATTAACTTATTAATTTGGCACACAAAACGAGATTATCAAAAAGATTATAAATTTTTAATCTTTTTATAGTTTTAATATGGGTTAAACGAATATTTTGTTATATTTTACAACCAAAAATCACAACTTTTAATAAAAATTAATTTTTTAACACAAAAATAACAAAAATTAATAGATCTACTAAAGATGATAATGATCTGCCTATCTATATTCTTAAAGAGGGAGATCAACATGCAAACAACCACAGATCATGCCAAAAGCAAAAAGAAATGAGGAAAGGAGAAATGGGGAAGATGAAGTGAGGGAGGAGGAGGACGAGGTTGGGGAGGTGAGGAAGGAGGAGGAAAGGCCGAGGACAAGGAGAGGGGACGAGGAGGACAAGGTCGGGGAGTCAAGGAAGGAGGAGGAGAGGAGGGCTAAGAGGGGCTGGGTGGCAGCCAAGGAGGAGGAGGAGAGGAGATGGAAAAGAAGTCAGGGTTTTCACATAACTACTAACACCGCGACACTCTTCTTCAATGAGCAGCGCCCTAAGCTACACAACACAACTGAACCAAACAAACCTCTAGCTTGGCAATTGGGGCAGAGTGGAAAACTCAACCACTGATGTTCTCAATGCCCAAGCCCACAACGACAAACAAGGATTCTCATAGCACCCAACCGATTGAATTAGACCCATTACATACTACTCAAATCGAGCTAATAACAAACCATAGATAAAACATCGGGCCAATGGGCCGGGTTTTACACATACCAAACCCAAAGGTCATCTACCAAAGCTAAGTTGAGGATGCAACCAAAGGTCAACATGTATCACTCCATTAGAGGGTGGGACTCTCAGGTGAGGTTGAAATGATTTACACCTTTGATCAGAATTGAGCCCAAAATTAATTGCAATGTTAAAAGTCCCTAAGCATTTTATTGAAAAGGGGTTAATAGGCCAAAGCATTTAACCATGACCATTTGAATTTAAAATTAATTGGTTAATTATACCTATTATTTCACCAATTTTTAAATGGGGAAAAAATAATTAATAGTTTTTAGTTTATATTAATTCAAAATGGTTGCTAAAACGATAAAACACACTGGCCATGTGCGGCAGCAATCAAATTGTCCTCATCCTTTCTTCTGGTCGGGTCAGACCTTTCTTGTGTTACAATCGTATAACCCTGTCATTGGGTGTTGAAGATGATATTTTCTAATAAATATGTAAAGCTTTTTATTTTACTAGTAAAAATCTCTAGAAAAAATGTTTGTGCATATTGAACAAAGGCAAACCCTCAGTTTAAAACCAGTATCATCATCCCATTGTTGGTAATTATGTCCCAGGCTCTCTCAATTTTCACTACTACCATTTCACTTTAAAATCGACTTGATTGATTTTATTATTTTTTTGTTTAACTAAAAATTTTAATTATGTTCATATTATAGTTTTAAATATTGTATCGCACCAACTAGCCGTGCTGATATATATACTACATGCAGATTTAAACTGCTTTGGTATTATTTTAATCTGTATCCCATCTTTGATTACCAAAATTTTTACAACATTCTGTTTTTTATTGAAAATTTTAGCATTTTAATTGGTATTTAATAAAATATTAATCATAAAATATAATTTTTAAAAAATTAATAAAACATTATTTATAATTTTAAATTAAGATTCAAGGAATCTGATTCGATTAAACCAAATACAGTCACCAAGATGTTATTTAAAATTTTGGCTCGTACAATTTAATTTTAATTTGATATTAATTACTTTATAACCATCAAGATTGCCAACGACCTTGGTAACCAGCATAATCATCCCGGCGTCCGACCATCGTCTCCCCTCCCGCCCATTCTCTCTCCCGACTGTGACACAGTGACAGACAGGTTTTGCCGCCGCCGGCGAAGAGATGCCTCCCACCAAGGCCGCTGGCCGGGCGATATCGCAGGGCGCGTTCGAGAGCTTGGTGAAGGAGAACATGGAGGATCTTGGCATGGACCCGCCCGATGCCCTCGACGACGCCATCCACACCCTCACTCTCCAAGGCGTTGACCTCTCCGGTACTCATATCTTCCCATCCATTTGGTTCAAAAAATCCGGATCTGGTAATCTAGTTGATGGGTGATTCTCGGTAGAGTCTGAGATAATGAAATATTTCTTAGAAATTTTAGGACCCTCTGTTGTTAAAATGTGTTACCATAGAGTTGATGTGGTTGATGTGACTCATGGGTAGACTTATCAGACATTCTTATTCTAATTAACTATAGGTTCATTAGCATTTTTATTTTTTTTGCTAAATTAGGTGATGATCACTAAAACAGGGATTGTTACATGCATTCCTGGAGTTACAAGTAGTAAAGACAGTCCTGTTATACAGTCATTGGAGGGGCTCAAATCCTTGTCTGCCAAAATGCCTGAATCAAAAGTGGGTCAGGAGGAGTATGCCACAGCTGACTTAGGGGAAATGATTGAACTTCTTGACAAACTCTATGCTGTCTGCTCTGCTGATGCACCAGACAATGCAGCTATTGCTACAAGAAACGGAGGGGTGGAGCTTCTTACATCTTTATGTGCTGACCTTTCTGTTGACCATGACAGGCCCATCAGTATAGCCTTGAAGACTTTGGCATGTTTTCTCCGTGGTATGATCAGTTAGTAAAGATTGTGTGGTTACAATGATTTTTTATTTGGGAGCTGCTGCAGATATTAGGTGTGTTGTCAGAAAAAAAGTTGTCCTTGACTGGTTTTTTATCAAATTTCGTTTTTTTAGGTAGGTCTACTTTTATGCTTATCATACGAATTTTAGGTCAATTTTTTTAATTGAAATTATTGGTAGTTGAATTGTTTTTACCGAAGTCCACACCACATTGTTTTGGTTAATGACAAAGATTTACCAAATGTATTTGAGAACTATAGAAGCATCAAGGCATTGGCTGTAATGGTAATGAACCGTGAGGTTTTGGCATCCATCCAAGTACCAAATGAGTAATTTGGTTATCTGAGTTGTGAGATGATGCAGAAAACAATCATGCAAAGGATGCAGTCTATCTCATCATGTGCACAATGCACTTAACCATGATTGACAGTAAAGTGGCCTTTATGGAATAGATCATTTGCACACTCATTCCATAAAGCAAAATGACCCAAAATAGAGTAGAATCCCTGCTAGATATTTTCCACGTCTATGTGTTTAGAGGCTATTCACCTGTGTATATGAATGGTTTGTGTACTATATAATTGTGAATTTTTTTTATACATATTAACTCTAACGTGTAAATTGTTTATTTAGCTGTTCTTCATTCTCTGTAACTTCTTATGGTAATTAAATAGAGATACTGAAGTCTGTGGTTTTCTCATTTTCACTATTCAGATATTCAGAGCACAGAAACCTTTAAACAATCAGATGGACCTAAGATTGTTGTGGAGATTCTCCACAAACATTTACAGAACATTAATGTACTGGAGAATGCTTTTGCTGTCATAGCTGCTGCTGCAACTGGTAATGAGATTTTGAAGGAGTCTTTCGTGGACTTGCACATTGATGAGCATTTTCATCAAATCTTGTCAAAGAATAAAATGTTCAATATCCAAAATTTATATGAGGCTTTGCGAGTCTTACTCACACCTGATGATGATCGAGTACTGGCTTCCCAAGTAAGTGCAGTAATTAAAACTGATTTGGCAACTCTAGCTATTGGCTGGTCTAACATTCTCTTCTATGTTAAATACCAATGCATGGGCAATGCTCGTTATCAACCTTCAAATGGTTATTTAAGTTGATTGATGCAAATGGACTATATTCAAATGCAGGTTTTCGGTTATGCTCGAAAATTTGCTGAAGCTGGTATTGCAGAAGATCTTGTAGATGCACTTCATGAAGGGATAACTTCACCAAGTTTGGTTGTTGCAAGCATTGCATTGAAAGCTTTAGCTGTTAATGTAAGAAAATATCTTTTTCCTCTTTGTTTTCTTTTTTCTTTTCTGTTTCAAGAAGCACAACTGTAAATTATTTTAATGTAAATAGCTGCTTACACTGGTATTTTGGGTTTTGGATTTTTAGGAAGTATCAGCAGATTATGTTTGTTTGTTATTTCTTTTTACACAACCTATTTATGAATATCAAATATATGGTCGAATCATAATTGCATTATTTATAACCTCAAAACAATTTGACATGGAAGTACTCGTGAACATGCCATGATTGTTTATTTGGGTAATGTTTTTTCTCTATGCTGATGCTTGTTAAGTTTGTTTCTGTATTGTGAATTTTGTAGCTTACTCATTTACGAATCTGATAACTTGATGAAGGATGAAATATGCAAGTCTATAGCGGAGCATGGTGGAATTGATGCAATACTTCAGTGTATTGATGATAGCGGTCGACAATATAACAAAGTTGCTGCAAAAGCCTGTTGTTCTCTTTTATCAAAGGTCTGTTAGTTTTTAAGTATTAACTTTTATGAGTATTTTTGGTTTGTCTCACTTTCACTTGATTCAAGAATTTTCTTTTCATAATCTGTTTTGTCTCTGTTTGTTGTACATAACTAGTTGTTTCTGTTCTAACAGAATGGATTAAGAAAACCAAAAGATAAAACCATTAGTCAGACAATGAAATATAATGAGAGACTTCTATACTGCTCACTTCTATGATCTGTTGTTGGTCATTTGATTTCCATTAATGGAATACATGTGATTAATCAAGATCAGTTCTATTTAGAAATGCTGCTTTACTACTGCAAAATGTCTGCTAAGGCAAACCCAGTATTTTTGTTATACTTACCGTTAAATATTGTTTGTTAAGCAGGGTTGCTTGCCATAATGTGATGCAGAATATCATACCAGAGAGCACAACAACTGTGCTTTTTAGGAGTCTAACTGTATTAGCCTGATTTCATGAAAGCAGCTTAATTTTCTTTTTAGTTGATTGCTAGCACAACACAAGCATTTTTTGTTATCTTCCACCAGTGTACTATGATTTTTGAGTTTGTTTCTGTTTTATGTAAACTGACTTCTGTTATGTTTTAATGCAACCCGATCTTCACCCAATTCAGAAGTTAGGGAGTTTAAAACTGAAAGATTAAATAGCCTGCTTTATGTTTTAATTATATGAATCCTTTGTATCTGATGCCTTCAATTTTGGCAACATTTATTATTGTTCAATGGTCTTGCTTGAAGTATGGTTTCACTGTCACTGGCTTTATTGGACACTGTAAGTTCCTGCAAGTTGTAATTTTTTAATGTATGTATGGATATTGAAGATCTCTAAAGAAGCCGAGTCTGTACAGCATGATTAGAATCCCACTGTCCTTTTTTTGAACTAGGAAAAAAACACACACACACACACTTAGGTGTAGCCCACATTCATGCTTTGTATGATATATATGTGAGTGTACGACTGAGTCTGTAGTTGTTGAGATGGGTAGCGTTGTGGTGAAGGTGGGAGTAACCTTTTGTGGTTGAGGTGGGTAACCTCATATTGAGTCGGGTAGTCTCGTGTCTAGTGTGTTGGGTGTGGAAGACCATGTTATGAGTAAAAGGAGAAGCCTTTCCTGAAGAGTTAAGGTTGTTTTGTTTCACATATGAAAATTGAATCCTGGTGTCTTCTGATTCTTCTTGTTTAGATTTACTAAAATTGCTCCCTGCGTATTCTAATACATTTTTGAATTCTTCACTTGGAATTTTGTTTCATTCGTTATTTTCTTTTCAAGTGCCTAATTTTGACCTATTTCTACCTTCTCATTCTAGTTTTTCTCCAACCCGGTTTCTCAATTTACTCTTGTGCTTTCAGTTGGCAGGTAGTGATGTTAACAAAAGTATCATTATTCAGAAAAGTGGACTTGACAGACTTCTTGCACTTGCATCTAAATTTTCCGAAGAACAATCTGTATTACAAGAGGTAGAATGCATTTAATAGTCAGCTTACCTTTAAATAAAGTGAGTGAATATATAACTGATTACTTATTGCTTTGTATCTCCATCTGCTTTACATTTGCGAAAGAAGTATAAGATTTACCATTTTGAACCTTCTGCTTAAAAAATCTGTATCTAAAGTATTATGTTAACCTTTACCTTGTTCATATTGTTCTTCAGATAATGGCAATAATCAGTGTACTTTCATTGAGATCTCCCCAAACTGCAGCACTGGCTATGGAAGCAGGGATAGGCGATGTTGTTGTTCAAGCCATGCGAAAATTTCCAGCAGCTCCTCAATTGCAGAGACAATCCTGTTTTATGATTCGCAATCTTGTAGTCAGAAATCCCGAAAACAGGCAAGAATTTTGTTCTCAGTTATTACAATTCTAATTCCAGAATGCCATACCTTGCTAATGCAAAGCTTAATTTTTCAAACCTAGTGATTAAAGTTTTAATATCTTTTTGTAGAACTATTTTGTTGGGCAACGGCATTGAGAAGATGATAAGGAAGGCAAAAGAGAACCATGGGAGCTGCAAAGATGCTGCGATTGCCGCTCTGAGAGATCTTGGACTTGATAACTACAATTGTTAGCTTGCCGTCACACATTCCATATACTTGTATTTGAATGAGAGCTACGTTTTTGGGTTTTTTTATTTTTTTGAATTGTGTGTTGGCAATACCACGAAATCGAAGAACGTGTGGAATCATGGTTTAATTTTGATGGCGTAACATATTTGTTACGTAAAAAATGAGGGTATACTATAACCTTTACGCTCTATTTGTTTAGTATGAAATCATTGTAAATAACATGGAAATTTTATATGATCAACTTTACTAAAAGTTGTTGATATTTATAATATATTTCTAACAAACGTGGTGCATGACTATTGTATTTTGTATTGAAATTATTCATAATGATCATCAAGTGGTCCACTTCCTTCCAGGTTGATATAACCGTACTTAAGTTAGATATAAAATAATTTACCTAATATTACTTTATATATATAATATATTAAATATATCTAGTTTTGGTAGGTTTGATCATTTTAATTTTTTTTAAAATTTTCATGTTATATACTCTACTTTCATTCCAGACCATTTGAAAGAAATTGCAAAAAAAAGGGTGTTTTTATTTTACGATTTAAGGGCTACAATTTGATGGTTATTTTATGCAAAAATAAAAAGTACAGATCATCTTCATCACCTCAAGATAAACATGCCAACAGAACTTGCGGCCAAGATCTAGCCACCCTAAACCATGACAACTAAATCTATCTAGCTATCATATTGGGAGTGCCCGATTTGGCCCACCCTACCTCGTTTGGGGTTGAGTTATAATTGACCGAAAACGGCCTAATTCAGCACACGCCCAGTGGGTAATGTCCAATCCTGTAGAAGAGGAAGTGGCAGCAGATAATAGGGTTATTTTGTTTTTGTTTTTTTCTTTTTGGCAAAAGTTTTCCTCCAAAGTCATGAAAATGAGTAAATAGTCACTCAAATCTTGAATTTTGACTGGGGTGTGCTTTCTTCATAAATTTCTCAACCATAAATTACAAGTTCGAGGATTGGAAATAACAAAGAATATTGAAGCTGCCTGCGGAGAAAGTTAAGAAAAAGTCAAGACATTGACAATTTGAAAAACATAAAAATTGAATGGCTACTTTGAGAATTTTTTCAAGAGTTCTTCACTGATAAAGAAGAAAATATTTTTAAATTACCTAGCCTTGGCATAATCAAGCGTAATTTATTGAAGAAGGGAAAGTTTTCGATAATAATTGCCCTCCGGGTTAACTTCCAAGCCGACCATTGCAAATAAAAATTTGACATGAACCAATTTTCTTTTTAAAAAAAGAATTTAAAAAATAAACTCGCTTTTTAAGAAGAATCACCTTCGTCCCGAACACATTGTAGTCCATTCTTACTACCAGCGTGCCCCTAACCTCGAAGGCAGAAGGGCCGTCAAATCCATCAGCCCCAGCCATCAGGGTGTGGCCGATGATGACTGCAGAAAAATAAAATTAAAATTTGCTCACTTAACAGGATGTTATTTAAGACAATTCAATTTTCCCCACATTGTTAGGTAATTTTAACAAAACTCTTTTTTCAATGTTTTGAAATTGAAGATCAGATCTACATGTGATCAATTGGGGGACTACAAGTTAGGATAGTACCCAATTCAAATAGTTAATGGGCCAGTCAGTGGCAGGTTATAATTAACCGCCACATCTAGTCATTCAAATGTAGAAATTGTGATGAATTATACAGCTATGAAATCATTTATTCAAGATTTAGAAAACAGTCAGAATTCAATCATGCCATGCATCTATACAACCTATATTAATGAAGATTACTCTCTTCAGGTAAATACAATAACAAAATTTTTGGATTGAAGAAATTTACATGAAATAGAGCTTTCGAAGACCCGATTCGCTAATGACTCGAAAAAGTAAAAAAGTGCTAATCAACACTAAAAATGGCAGCAAAGGGATTGAGGATTCAATTAGGTATTCTCATTAGAAAATGTTTAGTCCCGCCTAATTTTTTCAACCAATTTACATTATATTTTGAATGGTCCACATGGATTCTACTGACTATTCCCGCAAACATAAAAAATTAACTTCGTTTGTGGGGACCAATGTGTCAATGCTTCGTTGCACCAATATGACAATCCCTACATTTATTTATTATATAATAATCCCAACAAAAGTTATACGAAGGGGATATACCAGCTTACAATAAAGTAATATTAGTTCATACAGACACTATATACTTAGGACTGCTAAACAAGTAAGCGAGCTGAGTTTAGTTTGAAATTAAGATTGAATTAGTTTTGAATATATATACTTAAAATTAATTTAAATATTTGTTATATTTTTTAAGCTTGATTATATTAAACTGTTTAATTTTGACGAATTCGAAAACCCAACTCTTTTAGGAGTTAGGAGCTCGAAAAGTAGTTTATGAGCTGGCTCGCTCAATTAGGCCCAAACCCAAATACCAATTATTATGTATATATATGCAATAAAAATGATAATGCGATGTGTTGAAGGTCATTAGGATGACACTTTTCCAACTAAGTTATCCTTATATTGATGTTACTTTATCATTTTATTGTATAAATAAATATAACTAATTACAATTAAACTTAATCAATAATAATATTTATTTATGATTTTAAATATATTTTGAATAGACAAATGATAACATATATATTATTATATTATATTATCAAGTCGAGTTCGAGTCGAGCTACGAGTCGATTTTGAGTCGAGTTCGAATTATAACGTCGAGTCAGGTCAAACACTGCTTACTCAAATTTGACTTTTAGGATTCGAATTCAAGTCAAGATCAAACTTGAGTATTTAAATGCGAGTTTCGAGTCGAGTCGAGCCAAATACTAAATATTTACGAGTTGGCTCACTCAATTAGGAGCCCTATATATACTCACAGGAAAAACATAAATCATCAAACCAAAATGCAAATGCAAAATAACAAAAGAGTAAAAAAAACCTTTTATTTTTTTACAAATGAGTTGTTTACTGGAATGGGTCGGTCTTCCTTCATTGTAAGTGGGTTTTAAAAGTAAGATAAACCGGTTTAGGTTTTTTTCTTTATTATAAATCTGTTTTCACATAATGTTATCTTGTTTGTGTTTCTTAAATGGGTGTATTTCGCTATACTGTAGGAGTACCCATTCGTGTAAGTCTTGTTTATATTATATAATATATTTTTTTATATTTTAATTTTTTTAAAGTTCGTGCAATAAAAGCCTAACACATATTCAAAATATGGGGACGGACAAATTTGACGCAATAACAGATTGACACGCTATTCCAAAAGTAGGCTTCCCCACAAACGAAATAAATTATGCTATTTGTGCGGATAGTTAACGAAATTAAGCAGACCAAATCATAGAACACCCACTAACAAGAAAGAAAAAACAAAAAGAAGTAAGAATACACCTATTCAAGAAACAAAGTAAGAAATACAAACAAGTTGACATAATTTAGTGAAAAAACAGACTTACAATAAAAGAAAGCTCACTTAATAAATAGCTTACACACACTTAGAAATACAAAGAAGATTTTATTGAAACAAGATCTTGGATCATTTTTAATGTGTGTTTTCAATGCGACCTTTTCCGTGTTTCAAAGTGGGTATATGCGGGTTTACTAAGTAGGTATTCCTTTGTTATAAATCAGTTTTTAATAAATAATATTTTGTGTTTTTCCCTGTGTTTCTCGAGTGGGTGTGTATTGTACAAACTGGGTTTTACTTCATTGTATATCCCGCCATTTAAGTGGGCGTGTAATGTTGTGCAAATTAGGTTTTGCATCCTTCAAACAAGTGTGTTGTCTTTATATACTATATTCTTATATTTTAAATTTGTAAAACTTGATGCAATATATGACTAATACAATGTTTAAAAATGGGGACCGACATATTTAAATAATAAAAATAATAAAAACTGACATATTATTCAAAAGCGAGTTTTAATAACCATAATCAATTTTTATTGTTTATGAAGAGGATGCATGAGATTCACATGGACCAATTAAAATGTGGCATAAATAAGGCACAAAAAAATCAAACGTAACTATTTACAATATGAGATCCGAGAAATGCATCCATTTTATTCATCATATCCAAACGATCTTAATCTGCAAAACTGCCTAGCACAGCCACTCTCAAGAGGGGGATCTAGCCAGGCTGAGGCTCCACGTAAGGCCTCTCTGCCAGCTAATCAAATTCCGATCTGGACCCAACCATTTGCCATATATATTTGCATATACTGGATTGAACAATTGTGCCAATGTCTTTGGTTTCATTGCTCTTTTACGAAAGACATTCCCTTCATTTAGATCAAACAAGTCTCATTCCATTCGTTTAATTGATCTTATGTTAACAGATCATCAAATCGATTCCTTGAGGAATGCAGCCCCGCTCATGCCTGGGGTTTGAATTTGTTATTTCCATTTGTTTGATAAATTGGCTGAATACATCTTAATTAATGGTTCAAATGACAAATTATCCCGCAGTTTTACAATTTTTGGTAGAATCTCCCAATCACAAGCTATTTCTTCCTCCTTTGCCTTATTTCACCGAGTTCACGTCATATTCCACCTCACTGGGTTATTAAAAGATGACAGTAATTGTCGGCATCCATCACTCAATGTCAAAGAGACTGCATATGCTTTCATTACATGCCAACTGCGACAATTGTCATGACTTTATCCCATGGCTTGGAAATTTTAGGTCACACAAAATTAATTGCTCACGAAGTAGATAAACAAAACGAAGGAAAAATATAAAGGCTAATACCATAATCCAGCCAAAGAAAAGTCTTCCTAGAAATCCGATAAAATACAGCCAAAGATAATAGACCTACTACACTAAACTCTCGCCAAGCTAATACCACCACTCTCATCACGTTAAAAAAACGAGAACCAAGGATAACCTAACGACAGAATTTGGTGTAACGTGTAAAATAAATATTTAGAAGGAAGTTAAGAGCCCAAAAAAAATACATCTTTGTCCAAATAAGTTTTGTAAAGATATTCTTTGTTAATAGCCTTACTTTTCTCAATCCACTTTTGAATAATTGTTGGTGAATGGTCATTGTCAAAAATGTGCTTATGTAAAAATTCACTCATGTGTTCCTCAAAAGGGTGGGGAAAATTTACCTCCAACAAGAAGCATCCTGAATACACAGTGAACTGTCAATAATGCAAAATGACTAGTCATTTACAAGTTAATATTCAGTTTATTCATCTATAATAGTCTAAAATCAAACACAAATACAAGAGTTTTTTACCAGAAAAGGGAGGACATATTGTCATATTATCATATGGTCAATTACCAGAAAAGGAGAAAACTTTTCAAATTGTTTTAAATACACTTACAAAATAATGGTTGGATTCAAAGGAAAAATATTTTTTTAGAAATAAGTGGGGCCAAACCGTTGACATCCCTTTTCTGGTAAAAAGCTCCAAATACAACATTGGATTAGAAGATTTCAACATCAGGTGTGTTATTAAATCACCAACCAAGAGTTCCATATTTGTATCACGCCATTATTTTGATTATATCTCAATTGCATAGAACATATATAGGAAAGAACAAACTTCCTATTCTCATTAAGCTAGAGAAAGCAAACAACGTAAATAAATTTAAGTTGTCACTGTTCATACAAAAATAGTAAATGAAGTTAGAAGTAAAATCGCATCTTTTGTGATTAATTGAAAGAAATTTGTTCAACATACCTACTACGTTAGGAAAGCATTTTTACTGGAACATTCTAGAGTAGGCTTTTCTCTCCTGATCACGTCTATCAGTAATCTGCATGCAGAAATTCCCATCTTAAATTATGTTCTTTCGACGAGCATAACCATTAGGAATGCGTATTGAATCAACTTACCTTCTTTCTTGCAGCATTAAGCTCTTTTTTATCCCCCTGAAATAACAAAAGAATTAAACACAAGTAAGCACTGCAGATCTATTCCATTGAAAACCAGCTATACTAAAACAAGTTTAAGAATATACAAACCATCATTTGGCTCCAATTCTAATGCTTTCTTGAAGCTTTCAACTGCAGCATCCACATCATTAAGGGCAATATGAGCCTGAATATCCAAGAAGAACAGTATCAGAGACAAAGTACTGAATATTCATTTAACAAGACAAACATTTTTTCGCCTTCAAAATTAAGTCTTTGATGTGACTGATAAGAACACGAAGGGTAAGAAGTATTTCACGTCCTTTTTGTCTTACAAATAGGCTCAACGCACTTAGTAAGCTGACTAAACATAAATTTCCATTGATTTAATAAATTTCTAGGAACCAAAGAGCTTAAAGCTAAATGTGCAATAGATGCCTGGGATATGGTTCGGCTAAAATGATGAGGAACGAAGTGTAATTGCAATATAATTGAGCGCAGAAAAACTTGTCCAAATCATCAATCAGAGGAGTTGAAGGACTACTAATTTACACCAACTCATTCTACCAAAATATAATAAACTTCTTTCACACCTTCAGAAGGTGGCCACTCTAACATCAGTACTGTTCAAAATATAACACCTAATTAATTAAATGGTTTAACCTGGCCTTGACGAAACCATGCTTTCGCACTGCTCTCACCATCACGCAATGCAAAGTCTGCATCTAATAATGCACCTTTGTGATCTCCAAGTTTCAACTTGCATGCCTGGGTTAAGAGACAGGGAATGTGTTAGGAAGTAATTAAACAAGATAGGAAAATGAAAAATCAGTACTCAAAGGTATAAAGTCAAACAGAATTACTGTCACCACATCTCAGGGTCCAAGTTTTGGCACTTCTTTAAAGTACTGTTCATTCATCACAAGCTAGAAACGCATATAAAAATTGCTAATTTACAGCTAACGCTAGGAATACTAAAATCATCTGACCCAACCACATCATGCCGGTCCAGGTGCAACCTAAATAATAATACAATGTCTATGGAAAATAGGTAAGTACACAGATTAGTAGTGCTCTGATTCCAGGCAAATCATAGAAGACTTCAATCACCACATGGTCGTAATTGCAAAGGGTGCTTTTCATGCATACGCCTGTGATTGTCAACTTTAAGAATGCGAAAGGATAGAACTTGTTGGTTCACTGCAACGAACACTTTGAAACCCAAAATACTGTCTTCTCCACCATTACTGAAGCCACAAAACGAGCACATTCAACTGCAGAGACTCCCTTCCATAGAAATGGCCTGAAGATTTCCCACTATCTTTAATTTTCAAGAATAACTTTGGCTGCTTGAGTGGTTAAGTGTGTTAATTATCATACATCATAAGATTCTGCAGACGATGGGTTTTATAATATTCATCCCTATGTCAGCTGTTCAATATAAGTTCACTTCCATTTAGGAATGTTGTTACCATTTGAAATTAAACCTATAAAGAATCATGAAAAAACCTTGAAGCGTTTTAAATAGTTCACTATCAAGGTTACCATATTTTTATTTCAAGGATCAAATACAATTCCAATAATTTTGGCTAAAGCCATTTAGGACTTTACTATTTGTTTGACTTTCAGAGTTTGTGCAACTTGAATTTCCATTGGCAGGATTGCTTTATAACACTTCAACAAATTACTTGTATTAGTAGTTACTGAATGGGAGATTGTTGATTGGTCATGAATGTGTGATTACGGAGCACATTAACATTACCTAAAACATTAATCAAAAGCTTATGCAAGTCTTTTCTCTATTTTGATTCTGACACAACAGTTCAGCCCTGGTGCCAACTCTCCAATTATTTTCCCTTCTTCATTTAAAATCACTTGGCTCAAGACAACTCCGCTTTGGTGAAGATCAGCTTTATCACAGATAGAGATGGGTTTAGGTATCCAATATCCGCAAATCTGATCCATATCCTACCAGTTTATATTTGACCTGAAATAATTCGGATCGGATATGCGTTCAGACTATTTGAATATTATATATATATCTGAAAATATTCAGATTCGTATCTGATTCAAATACATAATAATTTTTAAAAATATATTTTAAAAACTAAAATTAATAAAGTTTTTGTTATTTTTTCCTCACATCTTATATCAAAATTTATATTATTTACAATTTTTATCGGATCGGATCAAATACAGATTGGACACAGGCTTAGCAAATTTGAGTTAGATACGGATATGGTAAATAAAACGGATATAATATTCAGATTTAGGTCGGATTCGGGTTCAGAAATTTGGATTCGGATCGAATACGAATATGGCCATATTTGATATCCGAACCCATCCCAAGCACAAAAATTTTTAGCTCTCAAGTGTACCTGCCTTTTGAACCCATCTACAAAAACTTTCATACGGAGACATTGACTATATACAGCATTGCTCAATGCATAATCAAATCTGCACCTGACCCTCTTCCACTTAAGTTTTATCCAACCGCGCCATCCTTAATCTTTCCTACAATCTTGTTACAGCGCAAGCCATCACCAGCTTGTTCACTCTTCATTGTTCCCCTACCAGCACCCGTGCCATAAGTTATGGACTAAGCGCCCCATTATAACCACAAAACTTGTCTACACTTGATCACCATCAGTTATGGACTGAGCTCCCCACTATCACCACAAAACTTTCCTACAGTTGATCACTAATTATAGCTGTTGATGTTCCTGTTATTCTCCAAAGAAGCTAACTGATCAGGTCTACTTGATTTAGCTCTGCTATAGTGCATAATAAATGGTCCCTTCCAATAAGCTTATGCAAAGTCATAAAACCATCCAAATCCTAAATTGACATGCTAGCAGAGATGAATGCTGTCGGAGGTATATGCCCACAGGAATATTGATTTCCATTATGTTACTTGCCAATGTTTGTCCCATGTTTGCCCATGTCGGTATATGTTAGATTAAATATTAAATGGTCACTTTTCCTAATGACTTAAGCAAATTTACAAGTTTAATGTTCTGCTCAATCCAATTCAAGGTATACTTCAACTTGAGCTCAAATCAAGTGAGTATAAGAAAATGGATAGACTCAACATCAGTCTTGGCTCAAAGTTTGATATTTTGTGACAAATTACATTACAAAATTACGGGTCTGATTATTCCAGAAAAATGTGATAACTTAGCAAAATTTAGAACTTTATAATAATTCCAATAAGATCATATTTTTTAATGCACTCGTATTCAAGATACTTTGAAGAAAAATGAAAGGTTTAAGTCTTCAAATGGTTTTTAGTAAAAAATATAATTATAAGCAAATATAAATATATGAAAGACAAATCGGCTTAGGATCACAACTTTGCACAAATCACATCAATTCAGTTTGGTTTGTTCTTATATTACTCATTCTCATCAGCCATGCTTATCTTCCAAACAACAGAAATATTACAGACATAACAAATGATACACATAATATTCCCTATCATTGCAAGCAAACAATTGCGAGGAGACTCTAGTGCTGTATAAAAGCAACAATCACTTACAGAACTATTTGTGAATATCTGTCCCTTAGTCTTTCGCAGAAGAGAACTCTTCTCTGCAGTATATTAACATTTAGACAATGGTAAAATTATTGGCACAGAATCTCAAATTGTGAGAGCAAATAAACTGACATAAGACCAGCATTTACCCTCATCAATGTCTTCTTTTCCCAACACACATCCAAATAACGCAATGCTTTTCTATACTTCTTCAGGGCCATTCCATAATCATTTTTCTGCAAATGATAACCAAACGAAGGTAAAGCTCACAGTTGCTCTGAAAAAATTGAGGAACACGAAAGGCACTGACAGGCATTATATAATTAAAAGACCATGCACTTCAACATTCTGGTTAAATATAAACAGAAATAGTTATAAACTTTAACCATCCATAGTAGTTTAATTCCTGTGTATTAATATCCCCAACTTAGATTTCTGGCACCATGCAAAACAAGCACATCAACATAACAAAAGGAACTGATAGGAAGGGCATCTAATACCTTGAAAAATTCATTTCCAAACAGTTTGGCCGAGTCCACAGCCTCTATCCACCATATAAGTTCAGCTGGCTTCTCAACAACATCAGCAGGCCAATCAGGTGACATGTCACCATCATTAAAGAAATTGCAAGTACCATCATCTGCTCCTTCAGGAAGCTCACCACAGTCCACTATCACCACATCCAAAGTTGGGCAGTCATTTTGGCCAGTAGGTGTGTGTTCAGCCGCACGAACCACACCCATCCCTTTAATAACTTTTCCAAAGACGACATGCTTCCCATCTAGATGAGGTGTTCTAGTTGTTGTAATAAAAAACTGGGATCCATTAGTGTTGGGCCCAGAGTTGGCCATGGACAACATTCCCTTCCGCTCATGCTTCATTTCAAAGTTCTCATCATCAAATTTGGAGCCATAAATTGATTCGCCTCCAGTTCCATCCCCAGCTGAAAAATCTCCTCCTTGTATCATAAAACCTTTGATAACACGATGGAAGCGTACACCCTGAAAGGAAAGGACAAATGACCAACTCCCAACAAACAAAATATAATGAAACCAGAAGAACAATGAAGCTAAAAAATTTAATAATCATGTAAGTTGTACCTACAAGGGATAAAACAAAAACTTCTGCATCACAAGAAATAAAATCATACAATAGTTTGGAAGATTTAAATTGTCCTAGATGCTCACAACAACATTTAGCAGCAGTCCACAATTCTACATCTAAAATGTATCCAGAACCACTTATTCCACCCCGCAAAATTGACTTCCCCATATTGAACGTATCTTAGAAAACTAATAAAGTTAACAAACTGAACAATCAAAAATCATGCAACCTTTACCTAGGTTGTGTATATAACATAACAAAGGTAGCATCCCAACAAGCAGTGCCATAATCCAATTTTCTAGGGAAGATTTAAATCATCCCAATCCAGTAAATAACACTCTAACATTAAGTTTCAAGGATATTTTAGTCAATATAACTTCTAAAGAAAAAGGTTCAGAGTCACTTCTTTTCCCACAAAGAACCGACACACCACCGACACAACAAAGCATCCACAAAATCAAACAAAACGAAAACGAAGCTCCATTGCGCACTGTTTACCATGCACGACGGGGCAATGCGGTCATTTCACAGAAAAGGAGGCCATGAAACCACCATGGACAAGAATATTCTCAAAGCTCAAAGAAAAGGGAAGAAAGAAGTGAACATAAAACTCAGAAAAGAAACCTTGTAATGGAGAGGAACGCCGGTGGATTGGCCGACGCCCTTCTCGCCGGTGCAGAGGGCGCGGAAGTTCGCGGCGGTCTTGGGGACGACGTCGGAGAAGAGCTCGATGACGACGCGGCCCTCGAGCTCGCCGCCAATGCTGATGTCCAAGTAGCACCTCGGCCTAACCATCGCCGCCGTCGGTCCTGATCAGAGTGGGAGGAGAGAGACGAAAACCCTAAAAACGACAGGAGAGGTTTTGGTCACGAGACTGCGGGACCCGCGAGTGGGTGGGCCGCCTCGCCGCCCCCGGCAGATAAGACGTCCCTTTCTCACCGGGTATCACGGCGCCGGATGTCGGGGCCGCTTCCAAATCTTATATTATATTACTTACGTTACAAAAAATTGTGAATTACAATAACGAGTCAAACAACCTTGTAAAAATTAGAATTGTATCCAGCCAAAACCTTACACACCATGCCATGCCCAAAATACATTTAAAAATTATTAATAATGTATATTAAAAACAAACAATATTAATTTTAAAAATATCGTTATATTATTTTAACTTAAAATAATGATTATTCATTTGATTTTAGCGAAAACATAACTGCATACAAATATTAAAATTAAAAGTAATTTTAATTTTGATAAGTAAAATTTTTGTTAATTAAATTGAATTTATCATTTTAAATGATTTTTAATTTAAATAAAATTATACTTTAAAGTTTTTCTTGATAATAGATAATAGTATATAGATAAATAAATAAATCTAAATTAAGTATGTATTAGTAAGTAACAAACTCTAATTTGAGTATTATAATTATTAATATATTAAATTTATCAATATTTTAAAAATCCTACTTTGGTTAAAATTATACTTCATTAATGTAACACCTTAATTTGGCTTGAAGGGACATGCCGAATTGTAATATTATAAATTAGAAAACTACTCGTTAAATTATCGCGTACAGATTTTACAGAGGCGGATGTCAATTTCCTAGAGGCTTAAAATGGACTACATACTGCATTTTATAGAATGTATGCAAAATTCAGATTATATCAAATAGATGTTACTCGTAAAGTTCTTATATGAGCACTCTGAGCCACAACAGAGGCATAACCTCTCTTATAACTAAAATGGTAACTTTAAAAATATAGTGATCACTTCAAACTATAGAAGAAGCACACCTCCGTTGCAGTTAAGAAGTTGAATGTCAGTAACACACTCTAGTTCTTATTTTTAGTTTAATTGATTAGATTAGGTATCTTGATTACTTAATACGGATGAATGCAGTAACATAAACATTGGGTCGTGGTTACCTACTCCACATACCCCGCAAGAAAATTAAATACAGAGGTATCATCAAATGCTTGGGCATCATATCCTAACACCTGATCTTCACATGTGTTCTTCACACAATAACACTTATATGCTCCTTCTACCCAAGTATCTCTACACACACACCAAATACGTTTTGTATACCTAGATTAACTCTTCGTCATGTTTGAAGACTTTGAGATATTATATAACCTGCAGACGATGGTTAGCCTTTGCCCCAAAGTTTATTTGCTACACATTGGTAACAATAATAAAATAAAGCGGAATAATAAACACACATGCACAAACAACATGTCCTACCCAATCTAAAATCATACAATGTACAAGATGAGCTAGGGCTTATGCCCACAAATATAGTCATCCATACATAAGGTTCAATACATAACATGCATAATACGATCCCCACCATCACCATTGAGCCTCCCTATCTGTGCGTTTAAGATGGCCAATGCTAAGGGACCTCACCTATATATATAAATAGGTAAAATATCAGTAATCAAATACATTTAATTACCATTCTGATGTTACTACTAGTAAAATAATACTTACAAATAGGTATTATACACAAGAATTTAGAAAACTTCAGAAGCTTCACATAGGCAATAAGCAAAATCCACAAGCACGTCAAATATTCATACTCATACGATAAGCTTGTGCACTCACAACCTTTATATAACACCCTCTACGGTACCCAAGTGACAAAGGAGTGGTTAAGTTAGTGCCACAAATTTTGATAATGTGCTACGTTATGTAGTATCCTTATACTTTGCACTATCTAAGAGTTTGAAGGAGACTAGTGCAATTCATATAACCCGTACTGATTTCTTATATCATAAAATCGTAAACCCACGGTACATATACATAGTAGGTTTGTGTAGGGCTTATATAATATCATTGTGGATTTTATCTTTTGAAAACCATTAAGGGATCTCAACCTTGACATTTTATTAAACTTATAAAAAATACGGCTAAATTGCTCGACATTGGAGGAATCCAAAAAAATGTTTCCAATGTCTTCCTATGTCTAAAATACGGCTTAACTTGACACTCAATGAGTCAAGCAGAAGAGAAGCAAAAGAGAGTTATGTGGACCTGGATGAGTGAAGTTCCACATCTTTTCACACAAAGATGGAACCCAAATCAAACTCGAATCACATCGGCACGCACATTGAGGCAATACCTCAACACATGCCCAATACATAAGACACTTGATTAATTGAATTACTTTCTTAATGGAGTGTTAAACCTAATTAGGTAAATTAATTAAGGTTTAGGGGTACATGTACACTTAGTTGGAAAACTCCAATACTTATACTTAATCGAACTAGAAGACAATTTTTTGGACGGGCTAAACAATGTCCAAATGGGGAAAAATTTGGACCAGTTGGCCCTGACACTCTAAGGGTTGGGTGAACAATTTACCAAGTGTTGGCCCATGGGCCAACATGGTAAACAAGGCCCACTAATTCGGGTTAAGGTGCTGAGAACAATGTGTTTGGGCTGCACACTAATTTTGCTAAGTGTTTTTCATAGGCTTAAAGTCTTCAAATAAGCTTGAGTCAATGTGCATAGGTAGCTGACACTGTGCACTTAAGCCCAATGAAATTTTAGTTCCAAACTCCCATGATTTGGGCCTCAGTGGTCTCAGGAGGGGAAAGTATTGGCCAAGTCATTTTTGGAGCTTGGGGAACCTATTGAGCTTAGGAAAATCCTTACTCGAAATCTATTGAACCAAATTCTCCCAAATTTTGATATGGTGTTACAGGGACACAACCTAAGGTGTTTATGAAATTTCATAACAATTTGACTAGTTATATGGAGTTAAAGAACTAAGGTTTCACCCTGCATTCCTACTCTCCATCTCTCCAAAAAACTGATAAAGCTAACTATATAAATGATTTTTAATTAGTTTGAAAACTTACAGGCTTTTATTGAACAATAATGAAGTCCTTATGTAATTTTTATAGATTTTATTAACCACTATTAGTTAGTTCACCATGGAGACAAACTCAGAGTATGACAAAAGAAGACATACATCAAAACATACACAACAAGAAATTAGGGTTTTGTTCATGCCCATTAAGTGGTTATTTTAGTGTGAAAATTTTACAGGAGCAATCTAACACATAGATCAACATGCATGCAAAAGATGAATATTACTAGCAACCTACATTTTGGTATAAAAATTGGGGAAAAGACAGCCAGGTCACGGGGACCATGAAAGCTGCCATCTTTTGCCAAGTTTAACACCCATACATATACACATCATAAAAGGCAAAGTGATCAACATAACAATGTAGATCTGACTGTGTGGAATGCAACAAAATGAGAATCATGAAAAAAGGATTTCTATGACACAAGATATGATATTTTTGGCAAAATGGTGCATATAATATTTTTGGGCACTCAAAAATACATATATGTTTTTATACAAGAGAAAATGAGATGTTGCCAACTCATAACAACTCCTAACAAATAGATCTACAGAAAAAAAAAACTAAATAAATGTGAACAAGAACACAAACAAGTAAACAATAACACAAAACGATGGGAGAGGTAGGAAGAGCATACCTTTACCTTCAAGGGAACCAAGAGAAGGTTTCTTGCGGCTTCCTACCCCAAGACCTATGACCCTAGGTGGCTAGGATTGGTTAGGAGGGGCTTAGAGAGGTGGGGATAGACATGTAGGTGAAAAGATGAAGCTAAGGAGCAAGAGGAGGATTAGAGGAGATGAGGAAAGGAATGAAATAGGAGAAGGAAAGGGGGAGGGGAAGCACTCAACCACCAAAGTCATGATTTGGTGATATCATAGGTAAGGTGCCGCACTTGATTAGGTATGGTTGTCACCTAATAAGGTATACATTGGCCCAAAACTAAAAAATATATGGTTTTCACCGTAAAGTGGTCGGGACGATCTTGGGAACTTCTCCATAGGTCCCACAGGTGCTAGGACGGTCCAAAAGGGGTTCTAAATACACGACAAGCAACCAAAGCACTGTGGGTCACAGTCTTTATATCTATCTACACCCGACTCGATCTAATGAAACATGAAAAGGCCAGAGGCGTAGCATCCAAACGTGCATACTGAGCACCGAAGGAGGCTAAGGTCGAGCAAACTGACCACCGAAGGAGGCTTAGGCCGAGTGGACATACACCATACCATACTTAATTCGGGTAACAACCGACTCAAAACCCTCAGGCAAATTGCTCGAGTTTTACAACCTCCCCCACTTGCCTGAAATTCGCCTAAGGAGGTATACACACAGCAACACACCACAAATATACCAAACATAGAATAGCACACAAACAAGCAAACAAGGGGCACACTAATACCTTAAACCACCGTCCTTTGCAGGGAAAAGCCTAGGAAAGCATCACCACATCTCGTCCTCACTCTCCTACGTGGCCTCCTCAACTCCCTGCCGCGATCAATGTGCCTTCACATGAGGCACTACCTTCTTATAGAGAGTCTTCACAGACCGGTCAAAAATCCGTGTAGCCTCATCCTCGTAAGATAAGTTGGGTTAGATGTCAAACTCCTCGTACTGTAGCCTATGTGATCCATTCGACATGTACTTCTTCAGCATGGGGATGTGGAATACCGGATGTAATGCTGACGTAGGCTACCTCACCGATTCATCTCAACACCTCAAATAGGTCAATATACCTCAGACTCAGCTTGTCTCCGCCTCCCAAATCGTCGGTGAGACTTTTAGGACTACGCGCTCCTCGGGGGTAAAACTGATGTCCATCCACCTCTGATCAATGCATGCCCTTTGTCTGTCATGAGCTGTTATTAGCCTTTACTGTATCATCGCAACCATTCTCTAGGAATCCTAAAGAAACTCAAGGCCTACTATCAATGACTTGCTGCCCTCTAGATAACAATGTCTTGAAGGGTACCATCCTAATACTGGCTTGATAGTTGTTGTTGTATGCAAAATTCACCAATGACAGGTGCTGGTCCCAAAATCTACCAAAGTGCATCATACACGATTGAAGCAAGTTCTCTAGGATTTATATTGTCCTTTCAGATTGGCCATTAGTTTATGTATGTAGGCTGTGTTGAACTTGATCTCTGTACCAAGTTCTCTCCAGAAAGATCTCTAAAAGGAAGAGGTGAATCTCAAGGTCCCTATTTGATACAATCTCCCTGAGAACTACGTGGAATCATACAATCTAATCTCTATACAATCTAGCTAAGATCGATACGAGTAAGTCATATGAACCCTGATAAAGTACATCGATTTCATCAATCTATCAACAACAAACCACACCGTGTACATCTGACGTCGAGAAGAGGGTAGATGTGTGACAAATTTTACATGTGATGCAATCCCACTTCCACTCTGGCGGTTGCAACAATAAGATCAATCTTGACCTACTGACAAACAAGACTTTGTGATACAATATCGAGGACATATTTCTTCAACCCTGACCACCAATAAGATCAGTACAGGTTGTGTTACATCTTCACTAAGCCTAGATGTACCCAAACCTTGAGTAATAGGCCTCGCGAAGAATGTCCTCACACAATATTAGATATTCTGCAACGTCTAGTACATGTAGTCATCCTATCATCCAGTACAAACCATTTGCCTCTCTAACTAAGCTTGAATAAGTCCCATCTAGAAACCACTATTCGAGCAACTAATCAACTATCTGGGCATGTCTAATATGATTAGCCATAGGACTGATAGTTAACCTCGCCAACACTGGCACAAGGTATTAGTTTGCTATGTCCT
This sequence comes from Piper betle, assembly GCA_033002965.1. Lineage (NCBI taxonomy): Eukaryota > Viridiplantae > Streptophyta > Magnoliopsida > Piperales > Piperaceae > Piper > Piper betle. The sequence goes on along the minus strand of JAURVB010006323.1, from coordinate 49,571 downwards.
CTCTTTGGTCCTCATACTATATTCCCAGGCTTGCCAATTTGGCTCCATATATCACTGGTCTCCTGCTCAAGGCATTTATGATTACATTTGCCTTAAGCGGGAGGTAGGCAATGTCGATGTCATAGTTTGCAAGGAACTCTAACCATTTATGCTATTTGTCATTTAGGTCCTTCTGCATGAACATGTGATTCAAGTTCTTATGATTGGTGAAGAGTTGGAAGGGCATTCTTTATCGGTAATGTCTCCATATGTGCAAAGTAAACAAGACTACTGCAAGCTCTAAATCATGTATCAGATAGTTTTGCTCACTGACTTTTAGCTATCGAGACACGTATGTAATCACTCAGCCCCTTTGCATCAATACACATCCATGTTCAATACCAGAGGTGTCACTGTATACCACAAAATCCTAATGGCTGTATGGTAGAGTCAACACTGGTGTGGTAGTGAGTCTCTTCCTTAAAGTTTGAAAACTCTGCATACATGCGTTTGTCCACACAAAATGTTTGAAAATTGTGTCAGCTGCTATCTGGGCACTTGTTGCATCTCTGAGTCTGTATAGTACGAACAGTCATGACGTCATTAGTTTGATGCCTCTATGATGCTGCTTGCTGATCCTGGCCTTTGCCCTTGTGCCCCTGTTTGAACTACAGCTTAGTAGATTAGTCATGAGATAGCTTCATGTGATGAATACAGTGAGCAGCCTCACCCTCTAGGGTTCTCGCTACAACTTCGTCTAGCATGGTACAATGGAACATCGACATAGCAAACTACAAGCTCAAATGAAGTCCTCTCACGAACTTCATTGCCCTCTGCCTCTCACTATGAAGGTGTCTAGTGTGAACCTCTACAAGGCAAAGAACCTAGGAAGATACTCCGCCACTATCATGTCTCTCTTTTTAGAACCATGAACTCTATCTTCTTCTCCTCAATCACAATCGTGAAGAAATACTGGTTATAGAAAACCTCAATAAACTCCTCCCAGTCTATCTTCTCGGTACAACGGCTCCCAAAGGGAGAAGAAATAACAAACGTCCACCAAATCCGTCCGTGTCCTCTTATCGCTCCACCAGTGACTCGGACCCACAACTCTGGAGGGCATCCTATGTGCTCAAGCACAAACTCAGTATCATCAAACCACACAAGTGTGGCCTTTGGATCTATGCCTCCAATGAAGAGATTGCATCCATTTTTCAGGCAGCAGTTTGCGTCCCATTTTGGTGCTGGATGGGAAACATGCTCATGGCATCCTGAGCTCTCGCCACCCGTGAAGTGTCTAGGCCTCATTGCCTAGTTGTGCTTACTGCCCTACCTCGGAGCAATAGCTCTCACTGTTAGTCCCTTCTGTGTTTAGATCACCAGACCACTTGACATCCCTAGAGGTGGAATGGTCTACTGCCCAACAACTGGAGCATAGTGAATTGTCCTATCGGGTAGACTGAACTGTGATCGAAAACTGTCCTGCTAGCGGCTCCTCCAGCACTACAAACTGTCCGACTAGTGGCTTCTTAAACAGTGGCGACGACGGAGGCAAAACTCTCTCCTACTAAGAAGTAGCCAATGGGGTCTCTTTCATCAACCTGTTCTGCATCCTAGATATTGCCACTATCATCTCATGCACAGTCTAAAGCAAAGCTCCCATATCCTCTTGGGTTTGCCACATATCCCTTTTGTGTCTACCTCTTCTCCTCGTTGAGATGACAGGTCTCCTCATCCCTCAACTTAGTCCCACATCTAATACCTACTGGGAGAAGATCCTATTTATAAGTGGGAATGGACTATAGATCTTTAACTTTCGGGGTACCCATTTTAAAGAAATGACTTAGCCCATTAGTTTACACTTTTGGCCGGGTCGTTACAAATGGTATCAAAGCCGACCTGGTTCCGTGTTAGATGGTGGGCTGGATTAGAAATGTTGGCTAGGCTGTCGGTCATGGGCCAGAAAGGTCGTGGGCTGGGGCTAGCAACGAGCCAAGTATAGGCATTTTGGGGACGAAATTTCCTAAGGTGGGTGGATTGTGAGATCCCTCAACTTAGTCCCACACTAATACCTACTGGGAGAAGATCATGTTTACAAGTGGGAATGGACTATAGATCTTTAACTTTCGAGGTACCCATTTTAAAGAAATGACTTAGCCCATTACTTTGCACTTTGGGCCAGGTCGTTACATCTGTCCTCCCTACGCTCCTCTCGGTGCTCTATCGTTGCTTCTTGAGGGGGTAGCGGGGACACCCTCCTCGAGCATGCACTAGCGGTGTGTCTCTGCTTGCCCTCTTGGTACAAGCCATCTGCCCAAACTACCTCTAACATAAGGGTGATTTCGATATATTAAAAATATCATCTAAGCTTAAAATCACCTAATTGAGATATTAAAAAGATGTCAGTGTCTCCTTAGATTTGGATACCTAAACTTGAGATATCCTAATATACTAAATAGTCACATAGTTAAGTCATTATTAAAATAATCTGGTCTGGTTGGAAAATTAGTTGACAACCCAATGGTTAAATTGTCGAGGTGAATTGATATCCAAAACTTGAAAGATGTCAAATAGTACAGATTCGATTGGCACTTGCGGAGCGAATTGAGATGTCAAAGTCACCCAACCCAAATGTGTAAATAATGATTTTTATTAATTCAATCATTTATCATTTAATAAATTAATTAAATTCTTTGTGAAATTAATTAATGTCAAATGGTTGGTTCGTTTTAAAATTAAACACACACAATAATTATAAATATGTTACTTATCTAATTAATTAATAATTGGTACGTGATCTAGACGACTCGGACACAACCCAAATTTTATAAAGTTCACATATTTTTATTATTATAACCTTGTGGCTATAAACTATGGACAAGTTTGGCCTATTCGGCTATAAATAGAAGGTTTGGTCTATGGAGAAAATTTAGAGCTTCAATGGTATAATCATAAAAAAATAAGGAAGAAAGATCGAGAATTGAGATTCCGGATTGGGTATGCTTTGCTAAAGCTACATTTGCCAAGTTCTCAACTTTCATATTCAAGAAAGTGTCCTACAAATGGTTATTGTATTTGTATCTCTTGAGTGATTCCATTGTAAAAGATCTTGTTGATTTTGTGAGGAAATGTAAATAAAATGGGTGATCTTGTGGTGTATGCTTGCACTATTGGGTTGTTTGTATACTTTGGGTGTGAAATGAGGTTGAGTTGTGTTATAATTGTAAGTGTCAAGTTCGGCTTGTGAAACCGAGTGAGTAGTCAAGGGGTGAAAGACAAGCATGCCTTGTGAAGCCAACTTGGGGTTGAATGCGTTGAAGGACAAGTAGCTTGCGAAGCAAATGGGTCTTGCTTAGTGAAGGACAAGTGGTCGTACACTTAAGTTGTAACACACTTTTGGTTTGGCCATAGTGAAGCAAAATCCCTACCCGACTATAAGACACTGTGGTGTACAAGAGATGATGTACCAGTTGGGAACCTCTTAAAAATTCCTTGTGTACACTATTTGTATTTCTTACCTTAGTCTTGGTTAATCTAATTCGATTAACTCATTTGTTTCACATCTTATGTATGGTTTGTCCAACATATGAGATTGGTTACAAGTTTGTTAATAGATCATTTGTTAGTTTGCTAGAGTTATACTCATTGGTTTTAGTTATCACTTAAAGTATAATTCACTTAATATTTCACAATAAATTTTTATTAAGATAGGGTCGAACTCTTTTAATCATTTTATGCTTTGATGGTTGAGTTTGAATCTTCATCTGGATTTTTCATTTGGTATTAGAACTTCAGTTGGCACAATTGTACGTGCCTTGAAATATGGATAGCAGTCAACTACAAGATTTGGTTTGTAAGGTAAAGTTTTGCAAGATGATGGGTTCACCTCATATGATTAAAAACTTGCACATGCCACAAAGGAAACCATCTAAGCAGATTACAATTGGTAAGAAATCTACTTAAGGCAAGTCATCAAACCATCAATATTGGCTTGGCTAACAAAGGTTTTGTATCACTCAACTAGAATTGAATCACCAAATCAAGTAAATTCTAAACCCTCTCCTTTATATTTTTCTTGTGGAAAGATTGAATAATAGCAACATCTACATCAAATCTTTCATTTTCTAATGTATTCTATTATAATGATGATATTTCCTGCAAAATCATGATCTACGCAAACACACATACAAGTGGCAGTCAACTCTACACACATTAATCATAGGATGGATTACTTGTGGAAGCTACCAAGTGGTGGACATTTTTGCACATGTCACTCCTGCAACTCAGCACATTTCTACATCTGCTCCCCACCAAGGAACAAATCTACCTAACTTGGGTAGGCCACAACATTGAGCCAATGGTTGAACACCTTGATACGCAAGTTAGAATTAGTCTACACATGTGTGCAATCTTCACTTGGACAACACTTTACATACTTTTATAGTGAGGAGACTTTATGGAAGATGCCAAGAGGTTGCTAAGAAATGGCCAAGAAGCTACCTACTCCAAACTTGTTATAAATATACATCTTCACTCACTTTAAAAGGAGCTCCCTTCTTCACCCACATCTTCCTCTTGCAAACCTTGGAGTCTTGAGTTCTTTAACGTTCTAATCTATACAAGGGTTTGTGAAGAAGAAGTCGAACAATGAAGCTACAAGGAAGCAAGCACAGTTGAAGAGAAGATCCGTGTTTGGGCATGTATGATCCAGATTTAGATTATCTATTCTTTTTCTTCTTGTGTTGTTTTCTTGTTGTGCCTAATGATATTTTGTAAATCTTTCATAGGGTAATTTTGTATTGATCTAGAATGAACAATGACTCCTAGCTAATATGTAATTTAGCTTTGTTACTCTCTATCTCTTTATAATTGGTTGTGAGTTGATTACTTCATACTCGTTATTATTGCTTCAAATGAGTAGCTAACTTTTGTATAATTTAGAGATTCGGTCCATATTTAAGAATAGGCCGATTGATGATGTCCATATATGAAGTAGTTTATGGCTTTTAATGTAGGAATGAATTAGAATCATAGATATCCACATAAGGGAGTTGATTGTAATGCACCAACCTAGTTTTGTTTTCACATGAATGTGAAATGATGCTAAGGAAGTAGGTTCTAATAAAATGTAAAAACCCATTACAATCAAACTCATTTTCCTAGATATCAACTCCAATCACGTTGTAATTCGATAAATGTAACAAAGTAATATTGCTTGTTAGCGAAGTAAAATTGAACATCTCATTCATAAATTATCTATATTAGTGTATTAGATATTCGTTATTAATTGTTTTATGCCCTTGCCTCGAGTTCTTATCGGGGTAGTTTAGATTCTTTATTGTTTGCTATTATCTTGTTTTGTTGATTCTTGTATCCATCACTTCGTTAGTATTATCTAGTTCAACCACTTAAGAGTAATAAACATGGCTAAAGCATCAAATCCTCGTAAGAATAATATTCACTCGTCACTTTATTATTTGTTCAATGTGTGCACTTAGGCGATGCTTGATATATCAACAACAAGTTGCCAGCAAGGGAATCTTGGAAGATGGGTTCGGCTTGGACTTGATAATGAGGTGATCATTTTAGCAATTTTGATATTTTCTTCTGTATGTTGTGCCAATATTGTGGGTTGGTCTACTTCAGGTGTTTGTAGGTTGTTGGGTTATTTCTGAAACAACATGTGAGTTGGCTGTTAAGTACCTTTCTTGATTAAATTTAGCCAAATGCACCTGATGATAATTATATTCTAGCGTTATTTATTTGGTGATTCTTGTCTATGATAGTAGTATCCATCTATCATTATATGTTCAGGTATAAATAATGATATATATCGTGTTTCATGTTCTTTCAACCTATTGCAACATTCAGATCATTAATTTTTACATCTAATATAACATGTATTTTCGTTTACTTTTTCTGACAATATGCAACAAATTTTGGTTCCCTTGGCATTCATGTTATCGCCACAAGTAGCAAAGCGGCCAGTCCAGCGAGAACGGCAGGCCTTCGGTGGCAGCCAAGATGTGCTTGCCTTGCAAGTTGGACGCCATATTCTCAACCATCTTTTTTTCGCTAGATTTTTGTTATGATCTTATTTATGAAATTATTGAGAAGGAATCATTTAATTGGCCAATTCAGCTGGTGCAAAGGTGTTAAAATAGGCAATTTGATTTGCTGATAATGTTTATTTGAACCTTCATACCTCAGTTTAATTTTTTTGCTTTCAGACGTGAGTTAATTAGTAGGATATCAGTGGTTCATCACTCTCCTATTTGATCACAAATGGGACAAGAATCATACTAATGTAAATGCAATTGCAAAAGATGGAGTATATGAAGTGACAAAATGTTGCAGAGGAAAATGGTATGTGGTGAACATACTTTAAACTTTCGCCACAAGTACATAAATATGTTGGTATGGAACTGGTTAGAGCATCATTCTAGCTATGGATCTGGTGCAGTATTTCCGTGAAGTGTTTTGCTCTTAGCAAATAATTTAGTGATATAGAATTTATATTTTAGAAACAAGTTGCATTCACTACTCATTTTTTAGTTTTATTATCCTAGATTAATAAAGCTTACCTCAAAGCGCTGAAAGTTTTTTATAATGTGATTAGTTTGGGACTTATTACATAGTGATAACTTTTTTTACCACATTAGAAAAAGGGAAAAAGCTGTAGGATGAAGAAATGAAAATAGAAGCAAAGGCTCATAAGACATTGCAAAGATCATAACCTTTTGCCTTTTCATCACCCTTTGCGAGTATCTATGCCACCCCACTGTTTGAAAATAGGCACTCTCCTTGAATCAACTCAAAGAAAATATTTCTCTTCAAAATGAAATAAAAATAAATAAGATGAAATAGAAGACACCAAGTTAAGAAAAAGATAGAAAATTTCCTCCAAATTATAGACAAAAAAAAACCCACTCACTCGATCAATTTTCATTAAGAAACTCTCTAACAATCAAATATCGAAAATACAATTTGAGAAAACTCTCCCAACATAAATTAGACCAACAACAAGATCTGAAAAATACAACTCTTGAAATAAAAATATGAGAAATTGAGAAAATATTATACACCTCAAAGACAATGTGGATAAACCTCACACCTTAGCTTATGACCCCCAACTTCAACTTGAGATAATAAAAAACTTCTCCAGAACTCTAATTTTATAAGTCAAATGTGCAAAAAACTCTCAAGAGGATATTATATTAAACATCAATAGAATTTTCCTTTATATAGAAGAATATGAATTAAATTCAAAAAGTCACCTCATTAAACTTCTATTAAAAAATACCAACTATAGTGTGATAAATGAAAAGTCAAAAACTGACTATTGAGTTTTTCAATGCGAATGGGTGAGGGAAACCCAACAAATCCTCCTCTTCAATAATTCGTGAGCTAACTAGATATTATTGGTGGCAAAGTTCTCCATACCAGCTCTACTTTGACAAAATAAATGTCTGTCTTTTGTCACAATCTTGGTTAACATATCTGAGATATTCTTGTCAGTGTAAAGCTTGTTCAACTCTAACAATATCTTCTCCAATACATCTCTTACCCAATGATATCGAATATCTATGTGTATACTCCTTGAATGAAAACTAGAGTTTTTATTCAAATGTATAGCACTTTGATTACGACAAAGTATCCCATACTTATCTTTACTTACCCCGATTTCATTTAGAAATCTTTTTAACCATGGAACCTCTTTGTCAGCTTTTGTAACTACAATGAATTCAGCGTCAGTTGTTGATATAAAACTACACTTTTGCAATTTAGATTGCCAAGAAATAGAACCACTAGCAAAAAAAGCAACCCCCCCCCAAAAGTAGACCTCCTAGAATTAGGATCACCAATCATATCTGCTTCAGTATAACATGATGATATTGGCTTACCACCCCCAAAAGCATAAATATAGCTTGGAAGTACCTCTCAAATATCTCAATATCCACTTAATTGCTTGTTAATGCTCTCTTCCAGTATTAGACAAATGTCTACTTATTGCCCCAACAGCATAAACTATTTCTAGTATAGTACAAACCGTTAGGGCTGATCATTTGGTCGGTTTGGTTAAAACCAAACTGAATCACTTTCCCAATTAACCGAATTCAAGTAGTTTGGGTAACCAAACAAAAACCAAATTACAATGATTACCAAACCGAACTAATTTGGTTTGGTTTGGTTTTAATCAAACTCCAATGAAACTAGTCAAAATGATTAATAATGCTTTGTATCATTAGTAGTATTCACTCTTTAGTGTTATCTTTAATTATTCTTAAGTTTTATTTGTGTACTAAAGAATTGTTAGGATACAATTAGGGGCTACTTACAAACTTATCACAAAACATTGTATGAATAATGTTATAATTTGGGACATTGAATAGTATGTACACAATATATATTATATTAAGCTTCTATTTATTACATATACATAAATAAATTATTTTCAATAAATTAAACCAAAATAACTATTTTATACCTTTTTGTTATATATCATGATAATAACTAGAAATAAAGACACACCTATACAGTAAAAAAAGTGATGCAAATAAGATTCTTTCCATTTATTAGTTTATTTGGCTTGATTGGTTTCGATTGAAAACCAACCAAACTAAGTTTGGCTGATTTTTAGTTTCAACCAAACTGAACTAGCACCGAACCGAACTACCGAAATGAATTTGGTTTGGTCGGTTAATCGAACTACCTCTGTTTCACTTAGCCCACCCTTCTTCAATCTATATTGAGCTCCTAGTGGAACAAAAACCAGCTTGGCTTCCTTCATATTGAACTGCTTAAGTACCTTCTCAATGTATTTCTTTTGGGATAACCAAATCTTCTTAGCCTTTCTATCCTACCGGATGGACGTGCAAAGAATTTGCCTAGCTGGACTAGAATCCTATATAGCAAAAGATTTATCCAAACTTTTCTTCAAATATGTAATTCTTGATTTATCCAATCTAAGAATCAACATATCATCAATATAAAGAAGCAAACTGATAAATTCATTTTTGTTGTAGCCTTGACTCTCCATAAAAGAATCAAACTTCTTGCACCACCATTTGGAAGTTTGCTTGAGGCCATACATGTAACACCCTGTTTCGGTTCACCTGTAAACCAACCCTGAAATATTACCAGTGACTGAACCGTTCGCTAATTTACTTGATTTGGTTAAGCCGACCCGGACAACCCTCGGCGTCTCAAGATGGTGATGCAACATGCAAAGTATGAATGGGATGCTTGATTTCTAGTGTTGTCCTACATGCATGCTATGATATGCAAACAAGTCTACAAACAAATCAAATAGACTAAAAAGTTTAAAAGTAATATCTATTTTTAAAGCAAAACGGGCAGAGTCTCCCTTAAAAGTGCAATAGGGGTCATCCTGTTAACAACAAGCGGTATATATTTATAACAATAAACATCAAAAACACAGTCCAAACACATCATTTCTTCACATTCCAGTTATCATTACTTTCCACATCATATGAGCATAGTCTAAACTCCATAGATCAACCCGGTCATTTTCATTCTCAATTTCATTCACATGCAAGATATTTATAATAAGTTCACTGAATAACATTTCAATTTCATCATCCACACCATTCAACACACATCATCATCAACAATTACACTCGGCAGGTACATGTGTGGGTGATTTTAGTGCTGATCCACCGCAATCCCAACAACGCTCATTCATCGTAGTTCTTACCTACATATATAATAAAAAGACGTTAATAACAAGTGTTACCGGTATAGAAATAAATAATAACAAACTGATATAGGAGATTTGACCCTCCTATTGAATGAAAACATTATTACTTTACCTCATAGAACTCTCATAAGGGCAATAACTAGGAGTCGTTGACCTCGCACGACAGCATCCCTTTTCTATCTCATCCTCATTCATTGGCCACTTTAAACTATCCCTTGAGCGGGAAAATCATTCTCTTTCCTTTCAGCCTTCTACATCCTCTTTATTACTCCTGGCCCTGAGTACAAAGGACGAGTACTCTCAGGCATGCGCCTTCAGTACCTTTTGGAAACCACAAGTCTATAGATACGCTGCATAGTAGTACCTACCTCCACACTTCTCCAAGTTTGAGGAACTCAAAGTTATTAGGATCCCTCGGGAATGGAACAGACACTCACCAATTTCAGATCCCGCTTTGACGAACCCACGCCCTATGTCAAGACGCAGCCATTGGTTTTCCCTCATCTCACATCTCACTGAAAACGTGAAAAACTACATGTATATAGGTTTGGGTAGGGATTTCAATATAATAGGCCGAAAGGCATCGTGAGCTGGATCTGAGTTTCGAAAACAAACTTGAGGGATCTCATCTTCGAGGGTTATTAATTCGGAAATCTCATACGACTAAATGGCCTATGCAGAGTGGGATACAATAAATCCACAACTCAACATGTCCACTTACCTGTTAAAATAAAACATGACAGAGTACAAAAGTCAAACCAGAAGCGAGTCGTAAATGGACCTGGTAGAAACTCCAATCGTGTCCACGTGTCTAGGCGATGAACTTCTCTCCATACCTACACATCAAACTAAAAGCTAACGCCCACTTATGATGCATTCACACATCCTATAGCGCACACACATCAAGACACACTCACATCAATCATACATCAATCACACATCAATCCCAATCCATATAAGATTTCCTACACTACATTGCATTAGATTACGATACTTACTTAGTTTACCTAATTAGTTCCTTAGCATTCATTTTAATACAATTCTTTAGTTTACCTAATTAGTTCCTTAGCATTCATTTTAATACAATTCAATCAAGCAAATTCATATTTGTATTACAATAAAATAGTTAACACATCAATCCATTAATTCTAGCATGTTGCGCTAATAATTATTACCTTTAAGAAATTAAATTGGAGTTAATTATACCTCACGTCATCGACAATTGACAATTACTAGGGTTTCATTGGCAACTCGAGACTCGAATTCAACACCCGGCGGAGTCCAAAGTTCGATCAGGTTCGACTAGATGAATTCAGTGGAAGATCTCTCTAATTTCAGGGAATTCAATTTTTTGGTGAGGCAATTGGGGCTATGGATTAGCACCGCTAGGCTAGCTCGACCCAATGATGGTGGTGGTGAGGACTGCGATGGCAGCGATGACTATTGGTAGCGGCAACATGTCGGCTGTGGTCGGTCAGTTGTCCGATTGTCCCTCGGACGGCCTCAACGGTGACACTGGGTATGAGGGAAATGATCAGGGATCGAAGGGGAGGTATCGGCTGCCCGACGGCTGTGGAGCAGCACGGACAGAGGCGAATCAATGCTGGAACGAGTGGCTCGGTCTTGCGGCATCGGAGCATTGTTGAGATTGGGCGGTGGCCGAGGGTGCTCGAGGCGGTACGACGACAAACACGGCTGGGCTCAACATCGTTGATTGGCAGTGGTGCCGATGCAGGAGGTGGCATTGACGGCAAGGATGGAGGGCGGCAATGGGTGACGATCGTGGTTTGGGGGAGAAAAGGTCGGGGAGAAGTTCGGTGGTAGTTTCGTGAATAAAACTTGACTTGACTCCGATTCGAGTAAAAAATAATAACTAACTCATAATAAATCCTAAAAAAATCTTTAAAAATAAGGGAAAATCTCATAAAAAATAATACACATCATAACACCACAATGACATGTTCTATAACTAATAACCCACCCAAATTACCCTATAACGTGTCATAATGCTTTATTTGACCTAAAAATGATTTTACGATCAAATACATAAAAAAATATACTACATACTGTCATATTCTCTGATAACTTATTTCTCATAATTTTTCTGGTGTTATCATCATATACTCAGGTACACTTGACCCCATTGCTCATAACTCATGGCCGGCTTCGACTTAGTATGTAGTTCATGAAACTTATTCGACTCAAACTGACAGTTGAACCGACTGGTTCGCTAATGTAAAACTCTTACTTGAGTCATAGGTTTTATAATATAAGCACTTTTTCAATGAACACGTTAAATGTTTCTTTTTCTTGTCCACAAAACCCTCAAATTATTCCATATGGATTATTTCATCAAGATCACCATGGAGAAATCCAGTCTTCACATCTAACTGCTCAACCTCCAAATCTATACTTGTTGCCAAACCTAACACACAACGGACTGAAGGCATTTGTACAACAGGAGAGAAAATTTTATTAAAGTTAATACCTTTCTTCTGCCTGAAACCTTGCACACAAATCTTGCCTTGTACCTTGGTTGTGAGTTACCTTTTTCATGCTTAAGTTGACAAACCTACTTGTTCTCCAAAGCCTTTCCCCCTTAAGAAGATTCATAAGTTCATATGCTTTGTTCTCATGCAATGACTTTTGTTCCTCTTGCATGACACGTACCCATTTATTTTTCTCCTTGTGACTAACAGCTTCACTGAAGTCTCCAGGCTCACCACTTTATGTGAGTGTCACATAAGTAGACTTTGGATACTTCGTGGATGGCTTGACAACTCTACTAGATTTTGTTCTAGTAGCATCAACCTCCCCTTGATCAACAACCTGATCACCATAATGTACATGCTCATCAACAACATCAAGAATTATATCATTTGTAATATCATTCTCCTCACCTTCATCGTCACTAGGCAAGGAAATATAAATGTCATCTCTAGCTTCATCAATCTGCTCAACATCATCTTGAACAATATCGGCTACAGCTATTGGAGGAGCAGATGAAGTCTTAACCTTCACAACATAATCCTGGGAATCACTTTGGGTAGTAGTTTCATTCCCAAAGTCTTCTACAAACTGATTCTCTCAAAAACCACATTTCGGCTTTGAACAATCATCTTTTCTTTCGATTTGGACAATTTAGGGGGATGAAGAATAAGAACATATAAATCCTTAGTGAATAAATAATCAAACAGACAACCAATAATGCCAATTAAACTTAGCCTTAAGGGTGACCATCTTAACATGTTTCTCATCTTTCGTCTTGACACAAAAAGTCACTACCCAAAACTAAGACAAACATAAAAGAAAAACCAAAGCTCTGATACCACTTGTTAGGAAATAGGCACTCTAGCAAAATCAACCCAAAGAAAATATTTTCGAAAACAAATATCAGATGAAATAAGAGACACCAAGATAAAAAAAAATGGATGAAAACTTTCCTCTAAATTAGAGAAAAGAAAACAAACTCACTCTATCAACTTTCATTAAAAAACTCTCTTATAATTAAGTATAAAAAATACAATTTAAGAAAACTCCCCTAACACAAATCAAACCAACAACAAAATCTAAAAAATACTATTCTTGAGAAAAAAAATAAATGAAAAATTGAGAAAATAACGTACACTTAAAAAAAATATGGATCAACCTCATACTTTGGATTATGACCCCCAGCTTCAACTTAATATGATAAAAAACTTTTCCTTTATAAGTCCAATGCCCCCAAAACCTCTTAAAAAGACATTCTTTCTAATATAAATAGAATACTCGTTATATAGAAGAATATGAGTACAACTCAAGAAGTCGTCTCATTAAGCTTTTATAGAAAAAAATGCAATCATACATAGGTATATAAAATACCAATCATTAGTGTGATAAACGAAAAGTCAAAAATTGACTATTGAGCTTTTCAATGCGAATGGGTGAGGAAACTTAATAAATCCTCCTCTTCACTAATCCATGAACTAACTAGATATAATTGGTGGCAAAGTTCTCCACACCAACTCCACTTTGACAAAATAAATGTTTATCCTTCATCATAATTTTGGTTAATATATCTGAAATATTCTTATCAATGTAAACCTTGTTCAACTCTAATAATATTTTCTTCAAAATATCTCTTACCCAATGATATCAAATATCTATATGTTTACTCCTTCAATGAAAACCATAGAAATAGTATTTAATTATTTCTTTCTTTGCTACGATAGAAAGAGTGGAAATGAAATCACGTAATTTCCTGCAACAAGTTTGTTTGGGCATGAAATCACTTGGCGACACTTCGTGTTGAGTTGAATTGAGGGTTCACTGGGGTTGAAGTGCCTTTATCATGCAGAGAAATCATACAAGTTAAATAATAAATAAAATAAGTTAGCCATGAACGAGGAAAGACACAAGATTATACGTCATTTTTTAGGGTTAAATTTAAATCCCTAAGCCAATCCAAAGTGGTTTGCTAATTACAAATTTATTATAAAGATAGTGAACTTTGCCACTTTTAATAACTTCGACTCCAATGCCTTTGGTTATCTTCTTTTAGGGATGTAAAAAAATGGAAGATTTGGATCGATCAGGTGGTACTCCTAATAATTCTCGGCTTGAAATTATATCAAACTGATCCAAACTTTATTGGTTTATTGGTTTGAGGGTCGGTTTTGCCGATATATATAACTGGACTGGTTCAGCCCAGATTCGCTTCAAGTTGGTGGGCCTTAATTGTGTTTTCAGCATTGAGTGGACAAGACTTTAATATCTCAGGTGGTCAACGACAAGAACAGTTTGATCATAGGCGCAAACACACCCAAAACTGGCTGCCTGCTATTTACCCATTTGGTCATTCTTTCTTCCTTGCCTGCCGCCGACTTCTGATCTGTTCCATGGCACTAGTAACAGTCAGCAATCAGCAACAAAACAATCTGGGGCAACGTGCTGGCAGCAAATCTTAGGCAAGCACCGCAGCTACACATCTTCGTGACTAGTCTAATCTGGGTGATATCGAGAGGCAACAAAACACAATATGATGGGTCGTTATTGATAAACAACAGCGGAGTGGCAACAATGAGATGCAATATTGTGATGGCTCTCTCCCTGGTGTCAGTGCTCCGCACCAGGGTTCCGACTGGTGCGAGGTTTTGGCAAGGCGGCAAGGACCCTAGCAGCTCCGTCCTCTACGCGAGTCAGACCCTTCCTCCCGTAAAGCAGCAGTGAAAGCCATCGGCCGGCAATAGCAGTGCTCCAGGAGGCGAAGCTCCGGGTTGGTAGAAAGTGCAGCAGGCAGCTGCAAACCAAATTCTCTGTTGGTGTTTATCCTCTCCTTGCTCCGAACCTTGGCAAATTTTCAGCAACCGGCAGGAAGACGGAGGGCTTCCTCCCTTGGCAAACAAGGCTCCACGGCACGGCGCCGGCACCTTACACCGTCGAGGAAATGATCAGCAACTCGTCGTCAAGCGTTGGCGTCCGGCAGTACCTCGGTGGAGCAGCCACTTGATGGATCTCCCTTTTAAGCAGCTCGACACCAAGCGTTGGCGTCCTGTTCCTGCACTGCTCCAACCAAGAATTTTCAGGCTATTTTTTGACGGTTGGGATCCTCACCGGCAGCAGCTCTTGATTTGGGTTTGTTGTCAACACTGAGCGGAGGCGGCAGCTTGGTAGGAGCAGGCCCTGACTGGCCAGACAAAAGCCAAGAAGTTGGCAGCTCTCTGTTTCTTCGCAGCTCAGGTGGGCCACTTCGATATGAGTGTTTGACGGCTGTGGGCTTCTCCAGCAGCAGCTCTTAGTTCGATTTTGTTGACGGACATAAAAGGAGAGCACTGGTAGTGGTGGTTTGGTCGGAGGGGGTCGAGGTTGATTGGACTGAGACCGGAATGATGGCTTGTAGGTTCGCCACAATTCTGGCCAGGGGCTTCTCAAAGGTTTTTTTGACAACGGTGGGGATCAATGGCAGCGGCTCTTCGTTAGGTTGTGTTAGGGGCATACCCTCGGGGCACCTAAGTAGCTTCTCCGACGAAGGGCTCTCCTCCTGCTTCTGCATTCTTTCTATGCCCTCCCTCCGCCCCCTCTACAGCTTTTTGATGAAGTATTTAGAAAGCTTTTTATATCCTATCCTCTTCCCTTTTGGTAGACAAACGAGACCTTTCTCTTCCTATCCTCATTTTTTCTTTTATCTCTTTTCTATTAATAATGTAACAATTAGTAGACAAAATCTCTCATGGGTGCATGGCTCTGGTTAAAGTGTGTGCGTCCGTTCAGTCTCGATCATGTCCCAATCGATATTGGATAAATACTCTTTAAACGAATAATTCAAACACAAGATAGTCAAATTTATATGATAAAACAAATAAATTCAAATAAAAAGAAAGACGAGAGAAGATAAATAATTTTTAAAGAGATTTTTAGCTCATACTCCTCTAAATTATCTAACTAATTTATTGTCATTTTCTTCCCCAATTTTGACCTTTTACGTGTTATAGTGCTAGTGCCGGGGAAGCGACATCCACACAAGTATATAACAAACACCTTGTTACCTTGATTCTTATTTATTTTAGTGATATAGTGCCTCCAACCTCAGTTGATGATTTTCAATTTTTCTTTTTTGGGTTTCATTTCTACTTTATAGATCAGTTGTCAAAGAAGTTGGCCGCCTAAATAATAAGGTAAATAGGTTTTTTCATAATCTTTTATATTTTTTTACTTTCAAAATTTTTGAAAGCGTCTGCGTATAAATCCTTGCATATTTGAATGATAAAATGTCACCTCTTACCTGAGTTCGTTGTATTGATTGGACCTTACCCTTTCTGATTTGTTACTATTCTTATGGTTGATAAACTTAAGCGCGTGCTTATATAGTAAATTGAAAGGCTCCATAAATATTGGATAAACTTGAATATACTTGCCCCTACAATTTATATCCTTTGGAGTTAGACTCTATGACCGATCTCACTTCAAACTTCACATATATAAAACATGATATCTCCATCAAATAAATGTGGTTTTCGTTTCTGTTTATTCTTAGATGGTATTAATTTTTGCAAATTTTTTATTGTTTGCCAGTTGCTTATCGTCCACTTTGCCAGCCCCAACAAATATATAGTTGTAAACACCACCATGGCTCAATCGAGCTTAATTTGGAGCTGTTCAATTTGGAAGAAAATTTGATCGCGGGTGTTATCTTCACATCTCTGCGCAAAGCAGATGTCTACTACCAATTCTAACCGCGCGTAAAATTATATTGAAGGTAAACGATTTATATGGTGCAAGGTGTATGGATTTTATTAAATATTGTCAATAATTAATTGAAATTCTTTGAGCATATCTAATCGAATATAAAAATATTTGGCTTGATCGTATTGTTGTAGAAGATAAAAAGAGATGATGTGTTATTTTTTGGCCTAAATTTTAGAGGTTGGTTGTAAGCTGATTGTTCTCAACCGTTCAATGAATGTTAGCAAAATGTATATGAGCTCTACACAGATAATGAAGGTAACAATGTTGATGAGCTTAATGTCATAATAAATTATCTTTCCTTTTGCTTTTTGGGCCATTTTTTTCCTTTTTTTTTCTTATAAGAGTATTTTAGGTATATAATGATGTTAAGTTTTTTGGATATTTTCCGTGCATAGTGTTATTTAATAGGATGAAAATACTATTTAAATATCGTTTTAAGCATAGATTGCGCAATGCGTAGCTCAGTACCTAGTAACTGCCGATTTCGTAGATTTAAATGACTACCAAAAGTTATTACCTCGTTAAATATTTTAACAAAAGGTTCTTCGACACTCTCCAAATGCCAGAACCTCGATCTGCATTAAAATCACTCTCTAATAGAACTGATAATAATCTACCTTCAGGTGTGAAAAGTTATATTTTTTAGAATTACTATAAAGTAATATAAACATAAAAGCACAGGAGAAAAAAAACCGCGTCAAAAGTCGGAAAGAGCATTTTTAATGGACGGTTAATGAGCTTTTAAAATAATATTAAAATAATAATAATAATATGAAAAAATGGTGGTCATAATTATATAAAAATAATTTAATAACACAAGTATACAAAAAAATCGTTTTTTAAACTTTAATTACAACAAACACCATAAATTTATAAAGGAAAACAAAAATATATATCATAAATAATAGTAAAAGAATTCTCTTTTTTTTTTAAAAAAAAGGATTATAGGAATCGATTACACAGATGACAAGGAATGTGCCTTAGGAAAAAAAATGATAAGGAAATGACATAGATAATTAAAAAAATGATTTAAAAACATTAATACACAAAAGATTAAAAAAATAACATTAAACTTTGGATAGGACAAACTCAATAAATTTAATACGATAAATATATATCGTAAAACCCGGATTTTGCTTGATTGGTTTTCATTTTGGTTTAGTCGAGACCCGCATCGAGTAGTTTGACCGGCTTTTTTACCATATATTTATTTATAGTATATGTGTGTGTAGGCCATGACCTTAGTCTTCCCTAGAGTTTGGCACTACCTAGCTGGACACTAAGTTCTCCTGGCTAATATTTTTTTGTCTTTTAATTTATTTTAAGTCAAGTCTAGTTAAGTTTAAGATCATGTCTGTCGTAAGTCTAACATGTTTGTGGTGTGTTTGAACCATATTCGGATGTCCCAAGGTCATCCCAATATTTTAGGGTGAATTAGGTTTTGGACCAACTTATACTTCATTAGGTATGACACCATACCTCATTAGGTGTGGAACTTTAATTATGACATCACTAAGTCATGTCTTGGTAGTCGAGAATTTTCCTCTTTTCTTTAAACCCCCCTTCTCCTTCCCCTTTTTCACTCATTTCCTTATCTCCTCCAATCCTTCGTTCTTTATCTCCAAACCTTCTCCACCTCTCCAAGCCCCTCATGACCTTCCCCTTCATTGTGTATTGCTATTTTGTTATATGTGCTCTTATTTGCATTTATTTTGTATTTTTATCATGTATATCTACTTGTTAGGACTCTATATAAGCTTATTTCACGACATTTGAGCATGTAAATAAATAGTAAGTGCACTACTATCACGATATTGCAATGTTTCACTATAAAAATTATAACTTTCTTTGTAGAAGCCCTATTTGCATGTTATTGGTCTTGCTTCACTCACAACACGTAGATCTACATGCTTTTCTGTGGTACACTTCGTCATATATGGTGTCTACATGCATGAAATGGAGCCAAACATAGTGAAAGATAGTAGCTTTTATGGTCCCTGTGACCAGGCTATCTTTCCCAAATTTTAAATCCCTAATGTGAGAAGATTTTTGGGTCGTTCTTGTGCATATTTATCTCTGTATGTGTTGGTTCTTCCATGAAAAATACTCATACTAATATAACCAATTGAAGGTCATGAATAAAGCCTAATTGTTGCAATGTGCATGTTGTGATGTTGGATTGTTTTGCCATGCTCTTAGTTTGAGCTCCATGGTGAACAATCTAAAATATGTTAATAAAATTTATCAAAATTATTTAATGACTCACTAATTGTCTACACAAAATTTGTCAATTTTGGGTTTAATAAAGATCATATAGGTGTTCATACTGGTCGGTGATTCAGATTGCGGAGAAATGAAGGGTGAAACCCTAATTCCACCTGATAAAATCCAAAAATATAGGAAAATGATGATAGATTTCAATGAAATTCATCCTCCAGCTTATTATGTATTCCAATAGCATCATATCCAAATTTGGGAGCATTTGGACTAGCATATCCCACGTGAGGAAATTCCCAAACCTAATAGATCCACCCAACTCCAAGAACAGCCTTGCCAATACCTTCCACTCCCGAGCCCAATCATGTCCAAATACTTGAATTTTAGACAAGAAATTCTCTGGGATCAATTCCATGGTGTTTTATAACTACACCCACTGACCTAAGACTAGTATATGAACAACCCTTAGCAAAACTAGTATGCAGCCCAAGAACTTTGTTCCCAACACCATAAGCCTAACCTTAGTAGGCCTTGTTCAGCATGTTGGCCCATGTTCCAAGACTTGGTAAAAATTCCAGCCCATTTTGAGACCATTTGGCTCATCCAAAAAATCATTTGGTTAAGTATGGTCAATAAAACCCTAGGGATTTCTCACTATAGGTACACGAAACCATAAACCATAATTAAGGGGTACCTAATGAAGTTTAACACTACATTAAGCTAGTAATTAAGTTAATTGAGTGTCGTATGTGTATGTGCATGTGTCGAGGCCTTGCCTTGTCTTGCGTGTCAAGGTAATCCGAAGTTGATTCGAGTTTCATCTCTTGTTAGGTTTCACAGAGTGTGCTTGCCGAGTTAGGATGAGGAGCTTGACTCAACCGGGTCCGTCCGACTCTTCAGCTTCACCTTTAATTGGCTCCTTGTGTTAGATTTTAATTGAGTTTTCGACGTATGATGACGTCGGTGGCATTTTATCGGATCCCTCTCATATCGAGTCATTTAGCATTGTTTTCCCATAAGTTTAATAAAACTATAAGAATGAGATCGCATGTTAGTTGTTGAACTCAAGCTCCATAAAAATATTATATAAGCCCTTTCATAGCCTATTATACAAGTACACAAATTTAACATTTTTCACAAATAAGAGGAGTGGTAGGGCTGGGTGGGCACAAGCCAAGCCGAGTCGAGTTTCACCCAACTTGAACTCGGCTCAATTGATAAATTCAAGTTATATGGTTTTGAGTCAAGTATTTTAGTTCGAGTTTGAACTAAGCTTGATTGAGTTCAAGTTGAGCATTAGTCTTGTTCGAGTTTCATCACCACAAGTTTAAAGATCTAGTTTATTCTCTATAATGTAATATTTTTATTTTTATATTTTTGTAAAGATATATATGATATTCTTCATAATTAATAGTCATATAATAGCTATTAGATCATTTTGATTTAATTATTCATACCAAATTATTATTTTTAATGTTATATTATCCATGTATTGTTAAAAAAATTTACTAAAGGTTTATATTAGACATCGAGTCCATTCGAGCCCAGTTTTAAGTCGAATCAAGTTTTTCAAGTCAAATCGAGTCAAGTTTGATATAACTTGAAACCGGCTCTATTGTAATTGAGTCGAGTCAATTTTTTAAGATCAAGTTTGAATCAAGCTTAAAATTAATTGAGTTCAAGTCGAGTCACAAAAACTAGTGAGCTAACTCGACCCGTTCTCAGCCCTAGTGAGCAATATGGAGATATACATATTGCACTAGCATCCCTTTTCCCTTAAGTAGTGCAATGTATGTAGAGTACTACAAATACAATACATTTTCAAAAACTATGGCATATTGCTTCAGAGCCACTAGGGTATTGTGGCAAGTGATATATGGAAGATTTAAGGGTGTAAATGTTATTTGTATGTATGATGTAAGAAGCCATTGTGTCGACACTCATGATATGATATTCGGTCGTAACGGCATCAGCTTACCACCCTATGTTAGCTTCCTCAAGTTTTAAGACACTCATTTGCTAGTTTTTATTATCAGTAGTTATTTTTGGACCAGTAATTAACTTTTTGATTACTAACAATTTTCCTAATATATATGTACATATGTAGCTAGAATGAGTGATGCAGGTAGATAGATCAGAAGGCTCATGGTAGGACATCACATTTAATTATTTGTCGGTCTTATTTATTAAGAATTCAGAACATGTTATTGTGCGAGCATGAGCCATGATGTATAAGCTATGCATGATCCAAATTAAGTTTATGTGATGATTGTGTGCACACATGCGTTCTCTTAGCCTTATATTAATATATCATTATTGTGGAGCGGTTACACTTTGGGGCATTTTAATTATGGTCTACAGGGTGTAAACCTCAGAGTCCTAGCATACGACGTGGAACACTTAAAGGTAGACTAAACTTATTTGGTTGCAATTATTTGTGTTTTAAAGAAATGTGGCTGGAGAAGCTTATAGTTCATATCCCATGAAAATCCACACGAAGATCGAGTGTTAGACTATGCAGTGTAATTTTTGATAAATAAATTTGAATTGGCACGATATAAAGAGTGCATCCTTTTATAAGAAGAGATAGAAAAGGTTTCTTGCATCACCTTAATTGTAACTTTTCCACTAATAATGTAAAACCCAGCTTTGGATTATGGTTTTATCCGCTTGTAGGTTGCTTGATTCGGGTGAGTCTTGTGTCGGTTCGAGCAAGCTCGAGCCAGACCAGTTTCAGACCATGAATATGGGGCCCAAATGGCCGTATGAGCATGTTATAGTGGCTAAGTATGCCCGACATGCCGATGATAGATTTAGTTATGCTACAGCAAAATACGAGTTATCAGTGTATACTGAGGTATAAAAATGACTTTTTTTATAGGTTGGCTAGGGTTGAGGCCTAGATTTAGGTTGTTGCAGCATTTAATATCTATTTGGGATTTTAGGGTATCTCATTTGCATGCAACATAGGGATTTCAGATCACCAAATTGTGCCCTTATGGGCCCAACTTGATTGAGTCGTAGGTTTCTCTCGATTGAGTTGTAGGTTCAAGGCCCATTTAGCCTTCTTGCCTCAATTTTTGCTTATAGAGTCACTTTTAAGACTCGAGACAGTTTTGACTATAAACGGTCTCGGTCCAAGCTTTCTGTCTATATACGTATTGCTTATACCCATAGGTGGGCCCCACTTGGTCATGAGTTGTCTAACATGCTGATCGTGCCACATGGCAAGATTTGAGCCATCCATGTTAGCCCTAACTTTCTCCCATTGAATTTTCATATATTTCCATTGATTTTTTGAGTTTTACACCCTAGGGCCGCAGCCAGTTTGGCTCATCACCGGCAAGTCTTCGGCCCTTACCCAACCACCGGACCGGCATGTCCATGACCGCCTCACGGCCGGCTTTCTATCCATACCTCTCATGACCACAAGCACGCCACAGTCACTACTACTGCAACGGCATTTTTACAGTCAATTTCCATTGCCGCTGCAGCCGTTTGAGCCATTTTTCTGGTGTCAGCAAGCCATCTCCGGTGGATCCACTTGCCCAAATAGGTTCATCTCGTCGAAGCCCACATTTTGAACCACCCACGAGCACCACCATGGCCATGATCGCCGTCAACTAAGCCGCAACACCCGTGGCGATTCCGCCCTCTTTCCGTTTGTTTTTTCTCCGGCCAGTGACCGGACTTCGTCGATTGCCACCATAACGATGATCCTTGTTGCCATGGCCATCAACCCAAACTGGTGGCAACCCTAGCCACACATTCGTTGGCGTTTTTGGCGACGGGCATAGCCCTCTTTGTTGAACCCGATTACCCGTGTTCGCGTCCACCTTATTGAGTCTTGTTCACCCATTCGTGTTTGTGGTCATGCCCGAGCCTGTGTTTGCGTCCAATTACCTAGCCCAACACTGTTGATTGACCCGGCTGAGTTAACTCAACTCGACTCGGTCAACTTGATTTTTAACCTTTTTTGACTGTTTTCGACCATGTTTTTGTAATTTGAGAACCCACTACATTAATTTAGATGCATATTCACAATGTGTAGGATATTTTGATATTATTAGTGTTTTTATTTATTTATTTATTGTTATTTATTTTTTTATTCATATGTTTATCGTCTATGATGAATGTTTATATAATTATTTGTTATTATTAATGTTATATTTACTTATTAATATTTGCCTTATTTATGTTTAATAAATTGTATATATTTATTTGTTTATTTGTTTGTTGCGTGTATGTTATTATTTATTTGTATTTAATTATGTATTTCATACTAGATAACTATGATGATGTGAGCACACACCACGATTATGCATCATATAGATATATCAATTTTTTACTTAATAGTGGGTTTAGATGGAGGTTATGGAGCCTGAGCTCGCCGTATATGTTTCGATGTGCTTGGAGCTTGAACCACAGGTCTGTAGGACTCTCCCTTTGCTTGATCTCTGCTTGACTCCATGCATGTCGAGTTTAACCATGTTTTAGACGTAGGACGACTTCGATAGCGTTTTATCAGATCCATCTGATGACGGGTCATTTAACCATGTTTTCTACACATGTTTAATAAAACTTCAAGGTTGAGTCCCCTTAATGGTTTTTGAAAGGTAAGATCCAAAAACTAAGGTATTTATTCCTCTCCCAAGCCTATATGTATAAATATGAGGGTTTACAATTTTTACGACTAAAAGTGTGCATGAGCACAACGCAGTACATTTCTGTAATTTGTGGCACTTGACTACCATGGTGAGTATAATATGGAGGAAATGAGGGCATAAGGGTTATATGTATGAATATGACTATTAGTCGTACATGCACACAGACACTTGTTTAAGTATTTTTCCTTACGATTCAGTGTGAGACAATTCTAAAGTTTTCTAAGTTTCCATGGGTAATAGAATATCCATTTGCCAGTTTGTACTAATTATTTTTCAGACAAGTAATACTCGTTACTGACGTTTTCCATATTATATATATATAGGTTTTCCAATCCTGAGTCAACTTTGGTGGGAGGACAAATAAATACTACCCATACTTAAGCTCAACGTAATTATTTTCTTTATTACTTTTATTTATATTTGATGCGTTTTGATGCATATTTAACTATGTCTTTCATTCTCATGATGACAAATATACTGTTTCGATATATTTTATCGATCGAGTCTCATCGACCAACAATTTTAGACATGATTCGACTCGATTATAAAATTTTTGATTCGGTTCTTAGATGAACCGAAATCGTGGTGTTGCAGATAAACTATCTTTAAAAATAACAATAAATCTTCTAATTAACAAAAAAACATTAAGATTTTTGTAATTAATAACAATTCAAGATTCAATGTCGCAAAATTAATTTTTAATAAATTGTCAATCTCCAAAAATAACCATCAAATCTTCTAACTGCATATAAAAATATAATTCAAACAAATATTGAGTCTATTAAATGACAAAATTAATTTTTTAACAAATAATATCTTCTTCATATGTATTCGATTTCAAAATATATGTGATATATATATATATATATATATATATATATATATATATATATATATATACATAACTAATAACGACAACAAATTTTAATAAAAAATATTTATCTTGATATTTTTTAATAAATTAATTTATATAATGCCCACGCATTCCGTAGGAACATTGGCTAGTTCTATATTGATACCTCTCCTAAAGAGTGCATCGAATATTGTAAAAGTGTATAAATACAAAAGGTTGTGTCCTCTTGGAAACGTTGTTTGTCACCCACGTTCTTTACCCACGTTAAAAAATAAAGATAGGTATTAATTTTAATTTGAAATATCTAACTGAAGGAATTATACAATAACGTGAGGAGAGGACGCGGGCGGAGAGAGCAGCAGCAACTCATTCCGTTTAAGAGTAAATTTAGAAAAAGAAAATCTTTTCTATTATTAGAGATGATAGTTAGGTATTAGATTTTTGGATTGGAAAAACTCGGCCGCGCGCATCTGTCCATCATCCTCCTGCCTTGTTAGTCGCACCCCCACCAAATGTCTGCATATTGCCTGTTTCTATCCAACGTACATCCTCAGCATCACCCCACTTATCCGACGTACATCCTCCGCATCACCCCGCTTGAGGCTGCCACTTTTATCTTGTTTTCGAATTGGACTTAAATAGTTCAAAGTTTGCTCGAATTCAATTCAAGATCAAGCAGTTTTGAATATATATACTCAAAATCGATTAGAATATTTGTTATGTTGTTCGTGCTCGACTTGAACTCGAATACACTTAAACTATTAAATTTTGAGGAATTTGAAACTAGGTTGTTGGGAGATCAAAACTGGCTCATTTGGGAGCTCAAAACCAACTCGATCATAAAGTCAAAAATAGCTCGTTTAGGAGAAAAATATACAGTTATAGAGATTAAAATTATCAACAAATAGTCTATCAATATATTTATATAAACTATCTCAATAATAAATGGTTTTTTCATGTTTCAACCATGTTTTAATTTTTTTACAAAATACCTCAGACATCATTCAATAGTATGCATTTCCAAAAAGAATAAAATGATTAGAATTGTAAACTAAAAATTTTAGAGAAACTATTAAAAGTCTATATTTTATAACTTTCATTCATATTTAGACAACTTTTATCCAGCCTTCATCCTAGAGTTAACTAATTGGTTGGAAAAGGCAACATCTTGTCATAGACTCAAATATAAATTTTGAATTGTTAAACTCTGTAATTAGGGCTGCTAATTGAGCTAGTCAACTCGTGAGCATTTGGTGTTTAGCTCGGCTCGACTCAACTCAAAACTCGACATTTAAATACTTGAGCTCGAACTCGAATCCTGTGAGTCGAGCGTAATCAAGGCAGTGTTCGACTCAACTCGACTCGGTTATAACTCGAACTTGACTTGAAATCGACTCGTAGTTCTACTCGAACTCGACTCGATAATATAATATAATAATACACATAATAATATCATTTGTCTATTCAAAATATATTTAAAATCATAAATAAATAAGATTATTGACTATGTACTAAAGGAGGGTGGTGGTGAGAGTGTTGTATTTTTTATTTTTTTATTTTTTCTTTGTTTTTTTATTAAATTTAGGTCATCCTTATAATCGAACGATCCAGATTAAAGTTTGAGACAGAAACATTATCTGTCCCCGACTAAGATAATATATATATATATATATATATATATATTAATATGTTTAATTGTAACTAGTTATATTTATATATATATACAATAAAATAACAAAGTAGCATTAATACAGAGAGCTACATAAAGACCTAAAGGTCACGTGTTCAATCCACACTCATTGCATTATTGTTTTTTGTTGTCTACATGTACAAGAAAAATAGGAATTGAGAGAGCTAGCTCATGAATTACTTTTGAGCTAGTTTCGTGCTCCCGAACGAGCTAGGTACTTTCAAGCTAGTTTTGCGCTCCCAAAACGAGCTGGGTTTCGAGCCAATTTCGAGCTCGTCAAAATTAAACAGTTTCAGTGTATTCGAGCTCGAGTTGAGTTTGAACAACATAAAAAATGTTCAAATCAATTTCGAACATATTGTTAAGTGTTTAAAGTATATAATATTTACCCATATTTTTAATGTGGTTTTGTACATCCAGGTATATATATTATTAATTAGATGATATTTCTCATTATATTCTAGTTAATTAATTTTTTATGAGATATGCTTAATTTTAGAGTTTGAATGCAGGAAAAGATGTAATAAATTAAGCTTTAGAATTGAAAGGTCATGGTCACCCAATGGTTACTACAAGGAGTTCACAAAGCTCAATGAGGATGGATGTACATGGCTGCATTTGAGTACGTGGAGGAGTTGGAAATTTGAATGGACATCATTATCAATTAGAATACATTGATTTGTGAACACCTTCCTTGAATTCATATATCTTATGTCCATCTCATCCTCTATATAAAAGGGTGGTCATTTATTGTTTGAGATATTTCAACTCTTGGCTTAGAAGTAGTTCTAGTTTTTATAATAATTTTCCTTTCATAATAAGAAGTTTTTCTTTATTATGTTTTTTATTTTCATTATGGAGTAACCCTTTATTTTATTTTAGGGAAGAATGGAACTTAACATGGTTTAATTCAATTCATTTCAACATCTTATTCTTTTATTCAATTGGATTGTTTGAATTATCATTTTCTTAATGCTAAGAGTAGATTGATCGCCTATTTCTTAAATTATGAGGTTTAATTAGATTTTGGGAGAAAATAATTAAATTAGTTATTGATAATTTATTATACAACAAATCTTTTGACTTGTTTGTCGTTATGATCGGGAGATATATAACACCGTACGCGATTGTAAGGCAAATTTTAATGTGTTATTTTATTGACTAATATTATTACTTGGAGGTAAAAATTAAGGCAAAATAATAGATGCATGAAGGGGTGGAGCTACCATGTCATATATTTATCCTAGATTGACAATCCAAAAGAATAAAAGATATAGTAAGATGTGATGAAGATTAATATCATGTTAATGGAAATTCTACTCTAGAAAAAAATTTATTTTAAATTAAAAATTTCTTTTTGTTGTGTTTTGTGCTTAATTCTATTTTCTACTATTAACGGAAGGAAATTCATCTGTCTATAGGACGATACTTAAATTCATCATTATATTACTTGTTTCGACCATATATACTTGCATGTTATTGAATTAATCCTAACACATATATGTTTAAAACTCGTTCGATCTCGAGTAGAGTTCGAACGATCTCGAGTAGAGTTCGAACGATCTCGAGTAGAGTTCGAACGATCTCGAGTAGAGTTCGAACGATCTCGAGTAGAGTTCGAACGATCTCGAGTAGAGTTCGAACGATCTCGAGTAGAGTTCGAACAAACTTCTTACTATCCGAGTCTAGTTTGAACACAAGTTGAGCTCGTCGTGGTAGCTTGTTTAGCACCCCTATCTGTAATTAGTGGTTTGAGATAAAAATATGTATCTTTTATTTTAAAAAAATTACCAAATACTAAGATCTTAAATAAAGTATAAACATTAGTGAATAAAAAACATCAGTAATTTGAAATTTGCTTCAATTATTACTTAGAAATCACACTTTAAAAATAAGCATCTTCATGTAAGACAGCCAAATTTCATTACCACCAAAAAAGGGCAGCAAAAAAAAAACTAAATTTATTGAAGGACAAAAATCAGATCATAAGGTATGCAAAAGAATTTTAATCTGAGCTCCAAAATAGGTGACACTCTAAAGCCACATCAATCCAAAATGGAAGCTAACTTGCATTCATAGTTTGAAAAAACACAATTTGGATTTTTCTAAGCAAAAATTCGAAATTTAGGAATATAAACTATCAAAAGTACATTTTAACCACATAAGACGATCACGATTTTTGTGTGTGGAGTCACAGACAAAGTGACTACATATAACCGCAGTTTGCATCAAAATGAACCAAACCGGTCCTAAATGAAAAAAAAGCCCAAAAGCCAAAAGCCAACACATGAACAAAGACAAAATCTCACCATCTTAACCATTGCTAAAATTCACCCCCAATAGCAATACCCTTTTACACATCCTGACATAAACAAAAAACCAATCAAAGCATATATCAACACCAGATACCTTGCTCTTTGACTCAAAAAAAAATTGTGTATAGACAGAGTTGAGGAGGCCAATGCACATCCCTCACCACAAATTAAAAAATAAAATAAAATCAAAGCCCAACTTCCCATGATGATTAAGTTGTTTAATTTGATCTCTACCTACAGCTTTATACTCAATTTTTGGGGTTAAATTTTCTTAGATTTCCCCAAATTGGCCCTTTGCTCCACCGGGAATGATTCCTAAAAGTAAAATAAAATAAAATAAAAAGAAAAAGAGAGAGAAAATGAGAAGAAACCAAAGGGTTGCAAGGTAGACGAGCAAACAAATAAATTTTAGATCAAGGATTGAATTTGTCCTTGCATGAATTGTAGAAAAAAAATAATGGAGAAAGCAAAGAAGAGGAAGGAGGCTAGGGGTAGGCGAGAAAAAGAAAAAAAAGGGATGCACGAGGAAGAAGATATGTCGCTCTCCAAAGTTCTTTCTGCTTTTCTTTATTTTTTAAAATAAATAATTAATCAGGTTAATGGCCCATTGCAACATTGTCGCAAGCGGTGGAGATGAGAAAACCTAGTGGCGATGGAACTTGGGAGGAGAACGGAACAACAGTGGCCGGTGGTGAGGTCATGGTGGAGGAGGACGACAATGGTTCGGGGGCGGTGGTTAGAGAGGAAGAATCAAGACAGCCACAACGGGGGTGAGGTGGCTAGGAGAGAAAGAGTTGCGCTTCGGGAAATGCTGGGTAGTGAGGGCCCGGTTTAAGCAGAGGAGGATGGGGATGAGTCAGGGACAGTGGTTTGAGAGGAAGACTTTGGTTGGCCACAACGATGGCGGTGGCAGCTAGAAGAAGAGGGCGGCCAAAAGAGGAATTGGAAGAGGCACTTCGGGTTCATGAGAAAATGCATGTAAGGGTAATTTTATAAATAAAATTTAATTTGCTCCGACTCGAGTCAATAATAATAAAATAAATCCCAAAAATACTAAATAAAATCTAATAAAATGTTATACAATTTAATTGAATTAAGCTAATTTCAATTTCTTGATTTTTTTAAAAAACATAATTTTCTGTGTTTTGATTTCTATTTTGTGTATATTTGTTGGGTATTTATTTTTTCGGTTTGATTTAGTGTTTTACTTTTTTTTCATATAAGTATTTTTCATATCATGTTATCATCAAACATGGAAGAAAATTTTAATATAAGTGTGCATCCTCTATTGACATTTTCCCTCCTTTTCCATAACATTATGTAATATTTTTTTATAGATAACTAGATAAGCCTACGAGGCATGGAAGCACCTTTTGGAAGCTGGATAGGAAAGAGACGATTAGAAATTAAAGGCCGAAAAAATCCGAAGTATCTTTTAATATAAAATTATATCTCCTTATCACATTAGGAATTGAGTAAATATTTTATTTATAAATTGACATTGATTTATCTCTTTCTTTTTGCTATATATTTAGAACTATCGTATATGATTTTGATCGAGCATCAGTACCTAGTTGATAATGCAATTTGTACTATTGCTGCTAAAATGGATAACTCATGTTTGAAGTCACGGTCGGTTTCGAAGGTAAAAATTTAGCTATACTTCATGCCTTGAATGACCTTCAATGATTTTTAAATTTTCTTAAATATTTTTCTTTATTATGTCATTGCTCTATTTGAGAATATAAATAGTGGTGGAATAGATGATTAATAATTATAGATAATTGATGTAATATGTAATTAATAATAAGATTTATCTACGATTTTGAATGTATTTTAAGAAATAAATGATATTATTTATATTATTATATTATACTATCGAATAGAGGTAAAAATCGATTTCGAATTATAACCGAGTTAAATCGAATTTTTCAAACTTTATTTATAGGATTAGACTTCCCTCTTAAACATTTAAATTTAAATATCTAATTTTGAGTAAAGTCCGACCTAATCACCAAATGATCAGAAGCGAACTAACAGCCCTAACCCAACCAAATGTCTACATATTGCCCATCACTATCCAACGTACATCCCCAACATCACCCCACCAAATGTGCAGATATTGCCCATCTCTATCCAACGTTTATCCCCAACATCACCTTTACGTACACTTAAACCACTGTCACTCCCCCCGAGTTTCCCAACAAAACCAATTCCCTTCCCATCGCCCACCCTACTAGAACGGCCCCGCCGCTCAATGTTGCCGCCGCCGGAGCTATCGGCCCGTGCGCCGGCGGAGTTCTACCTGGACGTGGCCCAGAAACTGCTGGCCGGGCGGGACCTGGTAGGGAGCCGCCGGTTCGCGCTCCAAGCGCTGGACGCCGACCCCGTCCTCGACGGCGTCGACCAGGTGCTCGCCGTCGCCGACGTCCTCCTAGCCTCCGAGAAGCGCGTCAATAACCACCTCGACTGGTACGCCGTGCTCCGCCTTGACCCTTCCCCGACATCCGACGCCGTCCCCTTTGACGCCGTCCGCCGCAAGTACCGCCGCCTCGCCCTCCTCCTCAACCCAGACAAGAACCCCGCCCCCGGCGCTGACTCCGCCCACAAGCTCGTCCTCTACGCCTGGTCCGTCCTCTCCGACCCCGTCAAGCGCGCCCTCTATGACAAGGAGCGCGACATCTCCTTCCGCCTCTCCGCCCCCGCCGCCCCGTCTCCTCCTCCTCCGCCGCCGCCGCTGCCCCAGGAGAGTTTCTGGACCGGGTGCCCATTCTGCTACAACGTCTACGAGTATCCTAGGGTTTACGAGGGCCAGAGTATGCGTTGCCAAAGTTGCAGAAGAGGGTTCAAGGCGAACGAGTTGAAGGTGATCCCCTCGATTGTGCCCGGTGCAGACGCCTACTACTTCAACTACGGCATCGCGCCCCCCATCGGGTTAAGCCCGCCATCCTCGTTGACCGCCGATCGCAGTCCCATTGCTCCCCCCACCCCCACCCACAACCCCAACCCATTCGCAGGAAACATCCCGCCGCCGGATCTGCTTCCGGCCGGCGCTGCCGCCGCCGCCCCGGTTAGTGGGACGAAGGTTGGGGTTTTTCCTCAGACGAAGGTGAAGTCCAAGAAGGGGACCGCCGCCGGGAAAGCGGCGGCCGTGCAGTTGCCGAGGACGGAGATGGGGGTAGATGGCTTTCCTGGGAATATGATGGGCACTGATATATCGGATGTGTTCAGTAGCTATCCCAGGATATACGGATCATAATGGCAATGAAATGGGGATGAAATTTAAGGATTTTGTATGACGGTGGAGAAGACGGTTGCCATCCTTTTGTTTTCTTTTTTGGTCGCTAATGGATCAATGGGCTGTTCTGGTCAACAGTGAGGTCCAGTTTTGCTCCTTTTTTGAAGGCATAAACGGAGAAGAAGGCTCGATGGAAATTGTTGTTTTTTCTCCGGGGAGACCAGTAACGTGTTGGTAAGATTTTTTATTTTTTTGGTTATATGCATAAGCTTGATCATGTATGTTAATTACTCAGTCTTGTCTGTTTCTTTTCTGTTTAGTTATACATAAATTGGTAACTTTTCTGAACTATAGTGAGTGTAGAATCAGACTTTGTTCACATCAATTGCTTGAAAGAATTAAATCATGAATCCTTATTGTGCCGTAGCCATCATGATTTAATTGTTAACCTTTATTGTTAGATGGTTAGGTAATTTTTCGTGGATTAATTTGGGTGAAAGCTTACCTTAATCCATTGAATACTGAAACAGGATGTCAGAAACAATATGTCTAATATTATTATTATTTTAGCAGCACAAGAAAATAACTTAATATCGCTGATGTCTGGGAAAATAACATAAAAACCGTCTACAATGATAGATTACTGAGAGGAAAGATGACAGTAACACTAAAGAGACTGCCTCATTAAACAGTAAAAACCATGATACTAACAGCATTTCATGGAGGAGTGTTTCCTGAAGTAGGTGGTGCAAGAGGAAGGGGAGGGACTGAAACAGTGGGGAAGGAAGGCATCGTTGGAACTGCAGGTGGGGAGGGCACCGATGGGTTTGGATTAGTAGAAACAGCGGGTAGTGGGTTAACGATGGCAGGAAAAGGCGGCAACTGGATGGAAGGAAGATTGGGAACCAAAGGCAATGTAGGGAATGGCCTCAAGAGAGGGGGAAGCATCACATTTGGTGAGGATGCTACTGGTTGAGGCTCACTTGGGAGAATGCCGGGCAAGGTCGGTATTCCCGGTAGCCCGCCCGACAGCCCTCCTGGCAATGGGATGGTTTGTAGCAAGCTTCGAGCTTCCGTACTGGTGGAGGTGTGAAGCAAAGCTAATGCAGTGAACAACATTTTGCAGAATAAACTGGAAGAAGCCATGGTAGCGATGTAGCTTATGACTTGAAAATTTACTGCTGTGGCTGTTTGAGGGGGTTATGTCAGCATCTGGACAGCTTTATAGGGAAAATCATGGAGTGGTTTGTTTGTATGCAGATATGTTTCAATTATAGTTCAACCTTTACGTCTAGTAAAGCTTTCCATTGCCTCCTCCCACGCATTAGGGATGAAATTTTTTGGCAGGTGAAGCTTCGTTTGCCAGCCAAAATTTCCCCTTTCTGGGGTGGCTAAGCGGCGAGTTCTACGTGACTCGTGGGAATGCCTGCTCATAAAGTGGTAGTATACGATAAAAAAATTAAATATTAATTGTTATTAAGTCCTATTTTTGTTCACGCAGGTAAATTACGACCGGAAACAACGTCCACAATTATGACCACAATCTCAACCTAAAAATGATTTTAAGTTTCTTTTCAGAAATGAAAAAGCAGTTTTAAGTTGGTACAATTTTTTCATTTAAATTTCTTTCTCGGGCAAGAATTTAGATTTTCATCCCTAGCGAGAGAGTTAGTTTTAATAATAATAATAATATTATGTATTATTGTTGTTGTAGATAGTAATTGGATTTAGTTTCTTGGACGTCTCATTGATGGAATTTTCATTTTTCAAATCAAGGACTCTTTTACGTTTAAAAGCAATTGTCAAAAATAATTTGCTTAAAGGTAAGTTTTTTATATTGATATTGTATTGCCGTGTGTAAAATAATATGATTTAATGGATGCTTCTATCTGAGAAAGACAACAGTTTTAAAAACGTTCAAGTAGGTTAATATGCGCTAAAAATATTTTTAAAAAAATCAAGTACACATTTAAGCTGCCCCGGTCACGATTTCTGGCCAAGGTTTACATCCTCAACCTTCCTTTATGTATGTGCAAATGGAGGGAAGGGGTTTAACACGAATTTATGCTCTTGAAAGGTCATTTAATGAGGTATGCATAGATGTTGTCTAGCTCCAAAACATTTCTCACACAGAATCGCAACATCAATTCACAATAACATGTGATCATTTCCATTTCACCATATACTTACCGGTTAAGTCCAAAAATATTAAAAAGGATTTAGCTCATTGAGTAAATAATTCACCCTTGTCTCTGCAAGGATCCTTGTTAGTAGTAAGCAAGCGGATATTGAGGAAAGTACTGTACTAGCCAAGGGAAATCGATAGTACATGAAAGCCTTCCAAGTAAATGCTTGGTTCTGAGAAAAACTAAGTCACATCATCTGCAAATGAAGATCCGCTGCTTGTTGGGCTAGTTCAACAACCATGGCTTCATCAAAGAACTTGTTAATGCTTACATCTTCACTCATTCCCTGTAGGGTGGGAAAACAAATCCTCAAATTCTCGGGTTCAACTGTATTTATCCTGAAAACCAGGAAAAAAGTAGTCGGGAAAGTACCTTTCTTCTTCGTGTTTTCACCATAAACTCTCGAGCAAGATGCTGTATTGGTGCAGGTTCGAGAGGCCGAAGAACGATACTCTTGTCAAGTGGGTCCCCAGGCACAATAGCCCAGTGATCAAATACTGACAAGCAAAACGCTTGGCCTTGGGTGTGATACCTCAAGTCCGTCTCAAAACCAAATGATTCTATTACAGGTAAAAATGCCTGACATTTGCAGAGTAGAAAAATTATAACAAAATTTCATTGGGCAACTTATTTGAGAAATGGAAACAAATGTTTTGTGGGTTGTACACCATTAAGGAGTCATGCTTTTAATTCCATAAATACAAAAATGATGAAAGTTGATTAATACATGATGCAGGAGCATCAATATCAATTAGGAAAATATGGACTTCTCTTCTAGGCTTAAGCTTTCTTCCATAATAAGATATAGACTAGCTTTGTTAAAAATTTACTTTGATTAGTCTCTTAGTAAGAATACATAGGGATTAAATTAGTATCATCCTAAGCATTTTTTTTCCAAATACAGTTTAAAATATGAACAGCTAGGTTCCCCAAATGCAGTTGGATTCCCTCCATCACTTCTTGACTGGTTTGATTTAAAAGTTGCGGATTTAGTTAAAGCCATTCAAGATCATTCTAAGCATTCTCATAAATATGTGAGGACCTTCATCAATGCAAATCATGTTTTGATCTACTTTATCATCAATTCTACACATTTTTACATTGCAAAAACAATCATGTCTGCATATAGTAATACATTAGGATAGTAAAAAAATTAACTCAAAAAAAAAAAAGGACTACACATACAGGCATACCTTGACAATATATGCAGGTGTCCCAGGCTGGGGAACATCAGCGGTGACATGCCCACGTCGACGTGAAAGAACATTATATATAGCCGAGACACAATCCATAGGGGTTTGAATCTGGTATAGAAAAAATAGACTTAAGTGAAAAGGTTGCTTCACATTATAGTGTTATGTTATTGCATGATAAATATTAAGAGTGTTTTCAGTCGGTCACCTTTTTTCTGGTTTCAGAGCAAAAACACATTTCAGGTGATAGTAGAGCAATTTTTTCATCCCCATAAGGAGATAATATCAGGAGATGACATGTACCAGAAAACTTTTGGCAAAGATGGCAAACATATGTAGAAAACAGGCATTCAAATATTACTCCTTATGGGGATAAAAAAATTGCTGAAACAGCAAAACACATTAAAAACACAAGAGAAGCAATCTTTTCAAGATAACTCTCTTTACAATAATGACTGATGCAGGTATGTTCTACGTACAACAGCTCTAATCACCATCATTATCATTTTTATCTCCTCATTCAAACATACTGGGAAGACGGCACAAATTTTACATCATCAATTGATAGGATTCAAAACTCAAATCAACAACACAAAAGTCTTAAAGAAAAAAGTGACAAAAAACAAAAAACAAAGTGTAAAGTTTTTATGCCAGATGCCCTTTCTGTTGTTATCCATAATTCCACAAATAAAGAAGTTATTTATTTTAAAGTTCTACCGAAAGTGCTTTAGATATTCATCAGTTCCTTTCAAGTTTAATTTTCTAGCACAACTACTGGACATATTAGACAGTTACCATTATCAACATAAGTTGACTACTTATACAGGATAAGTTGTATCCTTCAAAGGTTGCAATGTAGATTACAGTTTTTAAAAGGAGAGTTCATTGCTTCAAATCAAAACCATAGCCCCTGTTTGCGTTCTTCTTCTCTGCATTGCCTCTGTCTCTATGTTTTTGCATTATCTTATTATACTACTACCGAAAGTCAAAGACAAAAATAATCAATCAATTCATTTTCGTTGTCTATAACCAAAGTGATAATGGGTATACCCATTGTAATATGAATGGAGCCGGAAGCCCAGTAAGATGCACTGTTTTGGACATGAACCATGTAACCAACAGCTATGGCAAAAGGAGAAATAATACTGAAGATAATCTGGGATAACCAGCAGTTGAAGCTCTCTGGCTATTCGTAGTGGGTTTGCAACTACCAGGATACATCAACATGTTTATCATGTCAAATCAAACTTAAACAAACACATATTCGTCCCCACTTTAAAGTAAGTTTTATAGATGTACCTCAACATAATAAATAGGTTCCATAAGCCGTGGAGTTGCCATAAGGAAAGCGGAATATGCAACCCGACGAGCAGTAGGGATGATCTGACCCCCACCACGATGAAGAGGTTCTGGAGCAATTGTAGCATCAAGTATTTTAAACTTCACATTTCTGATGGGTTCATCACAAAGAGGTCCTTCACGAGCTCCCCATTGGAACCTGATAAGACAATTTGTATATACATAAATTTCAGATCATTTATGCACATTAAAAATCTATTGGCCCATGACTTACCCCTGCACAATAGAATCCTTGACAGCATTCAACAAATTTTTGTCTACTTCAGTTGGAAGTGTATCATCTAATAGGATATTTGGCCCCTGTATGTTTAAGTAATTGTCTGAGAATACAAAACTGCAACTCCAAGATTCAAATAATAGTCCACCAATAAATTGGTTCCACTAGAAGATTCGTCATACCTGTTTATCGGGTCCAAATGCCCATATGGAACGTGCAGCAAGCAAATCCCATTCATATCTGCTTTGAAAGAAATCACCAAGTTTTCTCCGTGGCCAGTCAATGCTCACATGACCATTCTCAATTTCTTCTGCCAGTCCTTTTTCTAAAGGTTCGGCAAGCTGATTTCAAATAGCATTCATGTGCAAATTAACAGACTATATAAAACAGACATGCATTAAGTAAAACTGGAACAATTACATGGCTCTAAGAATATGATCAAGATTACCATCGTTATTTTGTTCTTCTTGTTAGGCGTTTCTGCAAAGCACTTCATTGATGATGATTCCACAACTGTTTCGCAAAATGAAACAACTGGATCTGCCACCTAATGCATGAAACAAACAGCATTTTAAACTCTTCATGCAACTAACGGTTAAGAAACTACGATACATTACACAGCACATACCTTAACTTCTACTTCAGAAAACAACTCTCTAAGGTCTTTCATGATGGAATCTAAATAAATCTCTCCTGTCCCTAGAATTGTGTGTTCCCCTGATTCCTCAACTTTGGTGATGGCTAACGGATAGCTCTTGCTAATTTTTCGAAGGCCTTCCACCATCTTGGGTAGCTCACTTGGATTCAGTGGTTCTGTAGCAGTCTTAACCACAGGCAAAGTGTTGAATTTTAGCGGGCGAAAAATGTACACCTCTTCATCTAAATCCACAGGGCAAATTGTGGCTGTTTTCATGATCGAAGCATCCACTCCTTCAATTAGCACCCATGATCCAGCTGGTGCCTGGGTAATAGGAATCCGGTATCGAGCTTGGTACACCCACAATCTTGTTGCTTCCTTTATGATCATGTCTTCCTCATCATCAGGAGAATAACCTTCACCTAAGACACGCAAAGCCTGACCCGTGTGGATTGTACCACTATAAACTCTACCAAAGGCATCAAAAACACTGCAATCAGACTTAGGGTAAAGTTTTGTCACATTCACCATCAAAGGACCAGATGGGTCACAGGCTTTCATTGCTTCCACCATTGCAGAGTCTTGAGGTCCTGTGTATATATGCTCTATCTTACTAGCAGCAGCATCCTTAGCGGAAGGAATATGTTCAACCAGCATATCAGTAAAGCCAGTTGCAGTTCCAAAAACTGAACTGCATGCCAATCGCAGCAAAGGTCGGACATTTAATTTATATGCCGCATTGCTGAGAGTAACACCAAGTTCTGAAAGAGTTGCTTCCACACTCTTCTTATGTTCTCCAATAACCTGACTATAGATTTTATAAAGAGGCTCAAGAATAAACTGTACAAAGGATCTATCTCCTCCGTTAACAGGCGGTTTCCCCTTAAATTTCCTCTCAGTGGGATGAAAGTACATATCACCCCATAGGCGCTTTGAAAACTGAGTAGCATCAAAAGGAATACCATGAAGTTTTACATACAGCTTTGCGAATGATTGTAGGGTAAAGGACCAACCTGCACTTGCACTAGCAAAGCAGACATTTCCAGCAGATGGATCAATAGTTTGAACACCACCTGCTTTAGTGGAGAATGATGAGATATGCTCATTGATAATGTCAAGTGTGTGGCGTAATTTGTGATAGGCATCTGTTGGTGGAAGTTTGAGCTCCGTTATCAGCCTGTCAACCTAAGATTACAATATTGTTAAGGCTTTGAAAGATTATTAAAACACTTATTTAGGGTGCTGGATGGTATTACAAAATGTATACCTTGTTAATAACAACTACAATCGGGAGCCTTTCTTGAATAGCATGTTGAATGGCCCTTACAGTGTTGACCTGTCAAATTTAAAAATATCATTATAAAAAATGTAAGAATTGAAGTCACTGCAATTTGGAACTAAGTAAAAAAATAAAGTCAGCCGCTTTTGCCTGTTAGGCAGGCTGCAGTTAAACATTACAGAATTTCTCAAACCAGTATTCTGGTTATAGAAATACTTCTGGCCATGATACATAACTGGGTCAAAGTTAAGTGAACAAAACCACAATACA
Source organism: Piper betle (assembly GCA_033002965.1). Classification (NCBI taxonomy): domain Eukaryota; kingdom Viridiplantae; phylum Streptophyta; class Magnoliopsida; order Piperales; family Piperaceae; genus Piper; species Piper betle. The sequence continues at coordinate 10,526 of JAURVB010006323.1, read as the reverse complement.
AAGCAAAGTAGAAATTAACTTCTCATAATAGTGTTTCAGGTTAATTCATTAAACATAAATAGTTTTGCAACATATATTACACAAAATTTACACTCACAAGAGATTTTCTAGAGAAAAGTTTGTGTTGTAGTTATTGACTAACATGGCTGTCATACAGAGAAAGAAGAAAATCAAATTTACATAGAAACAAAAAGAAGATAAAAAAGAATCTCCTATCAAGTAGCCAAGTAAGAGTATTTCTCCACTAATTGGACATTGGGCTGGTACTGTACAAAAAAAAAAAGAGTGCCTTATTTGCATTGACAACACAAATATTTCAAATCAGTAACTGCTTCCTAAAACTTATTCTACCAATACTGTTATACGCTCATTTTACATAACCTAATAACATGCCATCCCATGGCTGGAAAATACAACATGCAAGTGTAAGCAGGAAACTACACCAAATAAGATATAACAGTTTCCAAAAACGAGACTTACCATCACACCTTCTGCTGCATCCACTATGAGCACAACGCCATCAGCCAGCCTAAGAGCAGCAGTCATCTCATCCGAGAAATTAACATGCCCAGGAGTGTCCATGATGTTACAGAGATAAGACTTGGCATTGCCATCCTCAAGAACAAGTGTCATGGGCACAGCCTTGATTGAAATCTTTCTCTCCTGCTCGTCGACCCTAGTGTCAGTATACCTCATGTGCTTCTCACTATTAGAATCGAAGGTAGATATGTGGTGTGTCTGCTCCACCAGCATATCCATGAACACAGTTTTCCCATGGTGAAGGTGGCCAACAAGCGCCACATTTCGAACAAGGGAAGGGTTCGACATGAGGCCCAACAGGAACTGGGTCGAGACATAGGTGGATGAGTCCTTAACCCCAACTTCAAACTTGACATTTCTGACAGGTTTGATGATGGGCTGCTCGAGGGGCTGCTCATCTTCGTCCATGACAAGAGTCTCCACATCCTCCCCATACACCTCTTGGGCAGTGGGGTAGTACTTCTTGTCCTCGGCAAGCACAATCTGGTTGTCAACGTCCATGTCGCTTGTGGTGGTTAGCCACCCATTGGAAGGTGGTGGTGCAGGGCTGCCCTCCTCTTCAGAGGCACCAGCCTCCTCAACACCCTTACCATCGTCTGCTTCTGGCTCATCTGAATCCGGGTCTGATTCTTGGTCGGACTCAATTTCAGGACCAATGTAGTTTCCGAATTCGTCGTACAGACTATCGTCCATGTTAGGGGACCCCAAAGATCAATCTGGACTAGCAACCCAAACAATCAACAAAATGGATCAAATAGATAGTCTGCATACAACAAAATCATATATATAGTACATACATTAGGTAACTAACTAAGCATCTGTTTGGTTGTCATGAAATAGACGGAAACAGCTAAGTGTCAGTTCTCATATCATATGCTCTGTCAAACTAGCACACAGATTTAACTACAGCCCCCACAAGATCGCCCACAAACACAATCGACAAGTAAACAGCCACGCTATAAAGCTATCCACATCCACAGGAAATAGCCTATTTCACACAGAGAACCAATTTGTTGTCAGTAAATCCCATTGCTTTCCACAGTAAAAGCTCATTGTTGCAAAAATTGGAATTGGCCAGAGGAAGAGTTGCTGAATTAGACCAATTCAACAAAAATTGGACAAGATTCATTTCATTTAAATCGATCTAAATTGGTCCAATAGTATAAACAATTTTGTATCATGTGCATATATATAATATTAAACATAACAAGCATACATATAAACTAATAAGTATCAATTTCACAACACCTAATACTCAGCATGTCAAACTTGAAGAACAAGATTCCATGGCAAAATTAAGCCTCAGTCTCAATTCTCAATACAAGTCCACAAGCCAAATTAAGTTTTAACACAAGACAAAAGAAAACATAAGTTGAAAAATTACATTTTTAAACTCCACTTGACATATAGTAAAACATCCAATTCATCATCTAAAGCATCTTCAGAGTCTAAATCACTACCACCAACCTAAAAGTGTATAAATCAGAATTCAATGTCAACTATATGCACATTCAATCACTAAACAAATTTATTCATAATTAACAGCTACTTATTTTTTTCCAAGAAATTGACAGATGTAGGTTATACTACTGATTCCATTATTTATGCTGTCTTTCTAAAAGTTGTCGTCACACCAAATGGATCCCTTTAAAACATATACGCTGGTAAATCCACAACCACATAAAACGAATCTATATTAAATAAATAAACAAATAAATAAAAAGATGCATTCTTTCTGATCAAAAAGAAAGAACTGACCAAGAGATGATCCAACCAACTTCCTTGTCGGCTCGGACGCGATGGCTTTGCGGCTTTTGTGGTGTTGTCTTAACCGGAGAAGAGGGTTGGAAACACCCGGTGGCAGCAAGGCATGGCCACCGGCTGCGAGTAGACAGATGGTGGTCAGAAAAGTCGGGCAGTGATGGGAGGGCGTGGCCACTGGCCAGGTGGAGAAGCGCGTAAGAGGACAATGGTGGCCACCGACTAGAAGGAGACGGGTGGTGCTCAGAGGGTTGGGCGGCTACCCGCCGACAAGGAGGAGAAGTGTTAACGAAGAAGGAGATGGGGACAGGAGCTGAAAAACTGAAGAAAGCGCCTAGTGCCGGACTTTCCGAAGACGGCCAAGGGTCCAAGGAGGACGGCGGACGACGGCCGACGACGCCCCAGCTAGCGCCAACGACGACAGTTGGAGGGTGGTGCCGAGAAAAGGAGCGGCTTTGGGGTTTCACCAAAACCCTAAACCCCCAATTCAAGTGCAAGTCGAATGGGCGGACTCTAATTTTATACAGGTAAGATGCCGGCGCCATGTATTATCTTATAAATGCTAATTTTATAAATAAATTCTTAGGTAATGCAATAAAATATAATATTTTAATATTTTAAATATATTTCGTAATTAATTTTAAAAATATATTCAATTTGAATTGAACGGAAAGATAAATTATAATTGTGATACCCCATTCGATTTAACATTGCCGAATTAAAATATTAAATCGTTGACCATTTTTTTGTTCACTTAAAAAAGTCCAACTCAGAAGAAACACCTAATCACTCGAGGTGTTGAAAGAAAGAGGACTCAGGATAGAATTTAATGAATAATCGAAACACACGTATTACACAAAAAACACTCAAAATACCTAAGGTTAAACTCATGGAAATTAAAAATCGTGAATGAATGTAAATTACAGAGGAGACTTCCAATCTTGGAAAAAAATAAAAAGAGTCTAACCTTTAAATAGGAGGCGGGGAAAATTATGCGAACATATAATTTTACAATTTATAAAATCCACGTGTAATCATTTACCTATCACGCATTTCACATACAAAAATATCAAAAAGGTGTTCCACCTCGATCACATCACATCATAAGATTATTTATAACCAAAATTTACATTTATTAGGTTGTTAGTTTCTCTTATTTTCACATAGGCCCTTTGTAACACCCTAATTCGGCTCGAATAGATGGACCAAAACATGATATTATAATTTGGAAGCTTTGCATTAGGCTATCATGTATAGAATTTACGAAAGATCTCATCCCTCCGTGGAGGAAGATTGACACCAGGCCTAGTTTCTATAGAATGCGTGCAGAGTTTGTACTATAAAGGTGGATCTTAGACTTGAAGGATTCTTATATGAACACCCCCGTAATAAAGGTAGAACGTCCCCTACGACTATGATCCATCTATGATCTGTGATTTTAAAAATACAAAGATTACTCCCAAGTATAGAAGAAGCACACCCTGTACAATTTTGAGGTTGCATATTGTTAGATACATTATATTCTTAATACTTAGTTCAAATGATTGGCTTATGTCTTTTTATTAGTTACACGAAGATGATGTGAGTATTTAAACAATGATCATGGTTACCTATTCCACATACCTTATGCGAGCAATAATTATAGCGTCAGAGAAATTATACAACATCATCTAGTATTAGAGTATCAAATCCTAATACTTGGGCTTCACATGGGTCTTCAATTGGTGTGAACTGTAAGCTCCTCCACCCACATTACTCGAACACACAAACAACTGTAACCAAATATGTTTTGTGCTCCTAATTTAGCTCATTGTCATCTTCTATAACTTTGGGGCTTATATACCTTGCATACGCTAGTTAGCCTTGCCCCAAAGTATTACAACTCTAGAGTAGTAATATAATAATAAAACGATAAAGCATTCTTAACACAATCATAATGGCATACATCCAAATCATACAAAGTTCACATAGTCAGGGCACATGCCCTGTTATATAGTCATCTACAAACTACATAGTCCAAAACAAACAACAAAACTTAGGGTCCTCGCCACCACCGCCACTGAGCCACCTAATTCATGCACTTAAGTCGCCCAATGCTAGGGAACCTCACCTACATATAATAGAAAATCACGTCAGTAATCAAATAAATTTGATTACTGGTCTGAATAACTACTAGTAAAACAGCAAGCTAGTAAATCGATATTCCATTACCCATGAGAACTTAGGAAACTTGAAAATTTCCTCAAACTAGTCGATAAGCAAACATACTTAAATGAGTGTTAGTGCACATACACAGCTAATATTCATATTCACACATATAAAACTTACGCCCTCACATCATCCATATTACACCCGTCACGGTACTTGAGTGGCAAAAGGAACAGTTAAGTTAGTGTTACAAATTCTAGAAATATGTTGTATTACATAGTACCCTCATACTCTGTACTACCTTTGGGTTTAAAGAAATACTAATGTGATCCATACATCTTGTACACACTCTTACTCATAAAAGTCGTAAACCTCATATTTATACATATAGGCTTGAGGGAGGATTTAATACTTAATTTTTACATCGTGTATTTCGAAAACCATCAAGGGGTTTCAACTTTGAAGTTTTATTAAATATGTGTAAAAAACACAACTAAATAGCTCGACATTGGAGGGATTCGATAAAATGTATTTGACGCTGTCGTACGTCAAAAACACAGTTAAACTCAACACGCATGGAGTCAAGCAGAGATCAAGCAAAGGGAGAGTCCTATGGGTCTGAATGAGTAAAGCTTTGTATTCTATCGGTGAACTCACTCATGATACGTAGCACCAAGATGGAACTCAATAAGAATTGGGTCATATCAGCATGCAAAATGAGGCAAAGCCTCTACACAAGCTCAACACTTAACATCACTTAATTATCTTAATTAGGTCTTAAGTGAAGTGTTAAACCTTATTAGGTAACTTAATTAAAGTTTTGGTTTCATGTTCACTTAGTGGGCTTTAATTAATTCTATGGTTTTAATCAAATGGGCTTACTACACGATTTTTCGAATGGGCCTAAGAATGTCCCAATGGGTTGAAATTTTGATGGATAGGCCCCTACACTCTAAGGTTCATAGGTACATTCCACTATGACTAGCACATTGGCCAATCAAGGAGAACAAGGCCCATTAAGGTCGGCCCTAAGGCGCTAGAACAGTGTTCCTGGGTTGCACACCAATTTTGTAACTATTCATTCATGGGCTAGAGGACCCAAAATGGGCTTGGGTCAGTGAAACTAGTTAGCTAACAAATGGAGCTTGAGCCGAGTATGATTTAGGCCTAATTTACTTTATAAATGAGCCAAAGTGGGTTTTACAAGGTGGGTCATTAGATGGTCTATTTTTTGAGCTATTTGGACCCTAACAAATTAGAAATTTACAAATAAAATTGGGAACCTATTCAAATAGCCCCAAAATCTATCACAATGCTACTGAGACATAGATTAAGGTGTAGACTAAGTCCAACACCATTAACCTATTTTAAGGTAATTTACAATCGAAGTGAAAAAACTATAGTTTTCACCCTACATCTTTACACTCTCTGGGTAAACACCTCTAGAACATGCCTATATGATTTTTACCCATTCCTAAAATTTATATATTTCAATTAGACAATTATTGGAGAATCATATATTTTTATCAGATTTTATTAACTTAAAATTGGCCGCTTAACATATAGCACAATCATAGATCATGCTCATAGTCATAAACAACATAGGAAATACAAGGCGTATTTATGGGTGATGTTCATGATTATTTAGTAGTTAGATTAGGCTTAAAATTTAACAAATAACTCCTAACATCACCATGAAAAACATGGTACGTTGTGAATCAATAGATTCTACAAGGTCAAAGAGTACAAATTGGAAAAAAAGAGCTTATGTCACTGTATCGGTGAAAGTTGCTACCTTTCCTCACTTTTTACCCTCATAGATTCACATTATAGGTCATTTCAGGTAAAACACTCAAAACAAAAATTGTAGATATACATGTTATAAGTACAACAAAACAAGAACTGTGAAAATTAAACACCAATGTGCTAAGATATGATTTTATACCGAAATAGTGTAGATCAATGACCTACGTGCATTATAAAAAGCATATCTATTTATTTACATGACCTATATACATTAGTACTAAAAATGCTCCTAACAAGCCTATTTACATGCTAAAAATGTCATAAAAATGAAATAAGACAAACATACAAGAGATAAATATGAAACAACGAGCAACAGAGGCAGTACAAACCTAAAACTAACGAGTGAAGACCAAGGGGAGGTCCTTTGAGGCATCCAACCTCAAAACCTACCACCCTTGGAGGGTTAGAAATGTGAAGGAGAGTGATTGGAGCTCCAAGGAGGAAGAAGAAAGCCAATGAGAGGATAAGAAGGTTGTTAGAAGTGAGGAGGGAAGAAGAAATGGTAAAAGGGTGAAGGAAGGGATGGGTTTTATAGAAAAAGGGTAGTTGACTTCGTGATGTCATAGATATGGGTGTCATACCTAAAGAGGTATGGGTTGGATAAGGAAGTATGAGTTTGCTTGGTGATGTCATAGGTATGGGTGTCATACCTAAAGAGGCATGGACGGTTGGATTAAATAAAGATATATGGGTTGGGTTAGCTAAAAAGATATAGGTAGGGTTAGCCCGAAACCTAAAAACTTAGGGTTTTTACCATAAAGTGATCGGACCCCACCTTGGGAATTGTACTGCAGGTTCCAAAGGAAGGTTAGGATGGTCCAAAAGGTTATCAAATACATGGTAAGTACACAAAAGACACCCAAGAGTCACAGTCCTAACATCTAAATATATACGACTCAATTGAACCAAACATGAAAAGTTGGGCATGTAGCATCCAAACAAGACATTGAGCGTCAAAGGAGGCTAAGGTCAGGCAACTTACACCATACCATATGCGAACCATGAAAAGAAGGGTCAAACCCTACTAACCTGATTTAGGTAACAACAGAACGTACTGTAAAAACCCTTGGGCAGATGGCCCAAGTTTTATACCCCTCAACCTGCAAAACTCTTGGTACTTACACATGTACCATGGTTTAGCATACCAATTAATTTTATCCTTCAGTTTCAGGACTTTGGGGCTGGGAGAATTTTTACACAAAATAGTTATACTTGCATACCCCAGAGTATTTTACTTGAAAAATAGCTCAAATACACATTAGTGATAAACATTTTAATCATTTCTGAGCATGGATCCACATAGTTTAGTAAAACTGCCCAATGATTTCATTCGTGCTTATAACATTGGCACACTAGCCCCATAATAGTATTCTTATCATACAACTTACAGGCCCGACTTGGACACATTGACTCACCAACCCCACATAGTATTATGTTATATGACCCATCGGCCCCACAATAACTTGAGCAAACCACACACACAACAGCAACCAAGTCAACCTATTCTAAAATCCCAAAAATAACTAAGTTATTTTATCTCAAAATGAATCTTAAATACTGTCAAATTAAATTAATTTAATAATATTTATGGATTGTTTCAAATTAGCTTTATTTATTGTCTTTTAATATTTCGTGATTATAGAATGTGTAAGCTTAATTATTATCTTTTCATATTTCGTTATTATAGAATGTGTATGTATTTATGAATTATTTATTATGACCTTTTATTACTTATATTTTCGTTTTCATACACCAAACTATGTCTATATGAGCACATCCCCAACCCCAATAGGGGGAGCTTGTGTGAAACAACCACCTTTGTTGAGTTTTTCAATATGGTCATTGGTTACGAAGTTTGTCGGAATTTGCCATTGAAGTTACTTGCACGTCAACATACTTGTACGAATCTCATGAGTCACTCTCGATCCATATGCCTCCCCAACCAAACCTACAATACCAAATTATATCGAAAACATATGTCAGTAATCAAAGATTATCGATCTAAAAATAACTACGAAAAAATATTTCCAAACTGGAAAATTGATGACTTATCATCCACATGAAACTCATTACGAAAATAGAAACTTCTCCACACCCACTTCATCATACTACATAAATATGGCTAGTGTGGCCTATGATGTCCAATATGGCCTATGAAATATGGCCAAGATCACCTATCAGAATCACAAAACTAAATATGGACATGAATCAAAGATACTCGGCTGTAATATGCCACTACTATGGCCAAAAAGGCCTAAACCAATATCACCACAAATCTAGAATACACTCAGTGGAAAGTTAGACCGTAATCACCACAACATTGCATGGTTTGGATACACTCAATAAGAAGCATGCACATGTAAGATATACACTGCTAGCATGTAATGTAAATAACCATAATCATACAATTAACTGGCAACCGCACACCATAGGTGGGTACCAACTGGGCCCCTTAGTTAGCATCACGCTTACATCCATCATGCATGCATAAAAAATCCGAAAATCATACAATAAGTATAAGGCCTAGGAAGGGGGTGTCCGTTGGAGGCAGTGTGGTCCAATGGTGGCGAGGGGTTGCGGGCATTTTATAGCCGCCTGTGGGCAGACCGGGGGGGGGGGAGGTTCTGTTGGAGGCAGTGTGGTCTAATGGTGGCGAGGGGTCGCAGGCGTTTTATAGCCGCCCATGGGCGGATGGGACGTGGGAGGGCGGGAGGGCAGGTGGGAGGCCGGAAGGGAGGGAGGGCAGGTCTGGTGGGGGCGGGGGGCTATGTTGTTGTGGGTCATTGGATTTCATCCAACGGCTCACAATTATAGCGCTGCCATATATATATATTGATCTTGTTCAATGAATTGTTTATAAATATATAATTTTTTTGAAAGAAATATATAGTTGTTTTGTAAGAACAATCATAGTCAATCCTATCTAAAGTTACTAAGAGCATACTTTTATGATCTTTTTGTGACTATGTCGATTCCAAGCCACCTTCACTTCATAGTTTTAAGTCAGTTTAATTTTTAAATAATAATTGCAAATTCCAGCTTCACTATGGAGGAGTTTAGTTTTCACGTTCTGTAAGTGTAAGCTACGTTAAAACCTGCAGTTCGGTCAAAAGTATTTACTTTGTTAAAATAAACTTGTGCCTCCATTTTTTTTAAAAATGGGCTTTTAAATTTCGATCGTTGGATCTAGCTTTAGCTATGGTTAGAGGTGGCTAGACCGCGTGTATATTTTGTCCCCGAGGGCAGCCGGGTCTAGCTGCTCTTAACTGGGATATCAACGGCTAGTAACTAACTAGAGGTAACTAAAACTGGCTGCCCAACTACAACAACCATTAATTGGCTTGAGGCGGCTAAAACTGGCCACCCGACCACAATGACTACCTGAAAGAATTAATTTTGAAGGAAATTAATGTGGTAATTTGCTCATTTTTTGGACGAATGTTACTTTTAAATTGATCTAACTAACTTGGAGGAAAATGTTGTTCTTATATTGATAATTCATATTCAATGATTCATCAAATATTTATGAAAAAATATTAAAATTTTATGTGAAAAACTCTAAAAATGAACATAAAAAATTAGTTTGAAGGCTTACATTTAAGTAGGAGTTTTAGTAAAACTTAGTCAAGATTTTGGAGCATGTGTGCCTTCTATGTATAAAGATAAACTCCAAAGTATTTTAGAGCTAGACTTCTCAATAAATGAGAAAATAGATTATATTAATATGATTTATTATTTTTATTTTTGCTGTATTCTGATAGGCCAAATATCCTATTTTACTGAGAGCTCTACTTTTACTGGGTTTTATTTATAAGAGTTGATGTTAGTAGCCAAGCATCCTATAAAAAGCTCACATACGATGTCAGCTTATGAGGGTTAAGCCAACGAGATCTTTTGACGTAGCATTAAAGATCCTTTTTTTCTAAAATGAATCAATATTTTCATCAAGCATATATCCATAAAACAAGTCATCGTTTAAATATCGTTCAAGTTACCACTCTAGATTTATTACCGGTATGGGTATATTTGGTTTAATTGGAGGTTCAAATAAATTCTAAAAGTTGAAAATAAAATATTTTATAAATATTATAAATTTATTTTATTATTGATATTTTATTAAATACCAGTTAAAATACCGTGATTTTCAATAAAAAACCGGATTTTGTAAAAATTTTAAACAAAAGAAAAAGGTATGGGTTAAAATGGTATAAAGGCTTAAACTCTTCCACGTTGAAGGCGCAAGCAGCATACCGGGTACAACCGGGTCGTAA